>MU185518.1:34918-53172 GCA_016904865.1 Pissodes strobi
TCTTAAAATCTAACATAAACTAAAAGTACTTTCAAGGGAACCTCAAATTGCTTCAAGGGAACCAAATAGGTCGAGTCCAGTCAGTCCTCAAACGAATGGTCATGCGCTTCACGCTAATCTTGTAATTCATATTTATTTGAACATGGTTATCAACATAAGTGCATACGACAATCTATACTAAACCTGGACATCAATATACGTACATTTGTTTCGAAGTTAGCGAGTCATTATTCTATACATCACCATCCGAGCTACGCAACCTGAAAGAGCAAAGAGGATCGCCGCAATATACTCTTGACACGTAATGGAAGTGCCCAAAATCCTCTTTGACTCGTCGAATTGCTTCAAGGAAAAATCCTCTCTTTGACAATATATTAGTCAAAATTATGAGATGTGGAATATTAAATTTCTACGGATTTAGTCAAAAGTATGATATCATAAGCGAAAGTTTGAACATTCAACAATTTCGGTAATAAGTGAACATTGCTATTTAATAAGCCGAAATTTTGAGATAGTAGGTCAACATTTCCGGACAATATATCAGAATTTCTGCTTAGTGAATGGAAATTATATGATGCCAAAATTCTGAGCAATAAGTCGAAGTTTTGGGACGCCAAAATGTTGGGATAATGTGTCAAAATGTCTATGTAATATTATGATATATCTAAATTTTGATATATAATTTTCGATATAATAAATTGTAATTTTGACTTACTATGCCAAATTTTGACTTCATAACTAGAAATTTTCAGATAATAAGTCACAGTTTTTACATAGTAGGTAAGTAAAAACTTTGCCATATTATGCTGCAGTTTCCGCTTAGCAAGTCAAAATTTTAAGTTAATAGCTCAAAATGTCGAGCTATAATAAGCGGACATTGCTAGTTAGCAAGTTAAATTTATTAGATAAGTCGTCATTTTTAAATAATTAGTAAAAAAACCTACCTAGTAAGTTGAAATTATGATTTTTCAAAGTTTTTGTATATTACTGATTATCTATTCTAATTAAAAAGGTGAAGTTTTGAGGTAATAAGCGGAAATGACTAAAAAGGTCAAAATTTTAATAAAATAATTAAAACTTTTCAAATATTAACCTAACATATCTACTCATTAAGTGATAATTATAAAAAGCAAGTCGAAATTTCCTTTCAAACCAAATGTTATGTTAATATACGCTTTACATACACTTTACTCCTGAGGCGTTATGTTTATACCTCATCAATAAAAGTAGATAATGAAGCCTTTAAATGTTTAATTGAATACTTTTATGTACATACAAGTGTATTTTGTGACACCTACTTTATTTTGTAAATTGTAAAAAAGTGTAAGAAGTTAAATAATAGAAAAAATGAGCGAGTCCGCGAATACTCGAGACACCGATGTGTAAACATATCCTATATCGACATGCACAAATATTTAAGCAGCCTCTTAAAATCACTGCGCATGGTTATGATGTCACAGCCATTTACACATTTCCGTCCCCATCCGCATGCACACTTCCGTTCCATTTGCCGAGATTTACCCTCATACAGTCGCGTAAGATGTTTACACATCAATATGTTTGTAGAAAACTGGGTAAACTTCCATATCACTTATATCAACGACAAATACTTCAAATAATATTTGGAATCGAAAAATATGCAGATGTATTCATCCAGGAAAACGACTAGCCATGTATAGACACAAACATTATAAACGAACATTACTCTAAAGAACTGTGGTACTTATCTTTTCGTGTAACTTTTCCACTTTTTTAAATACGTTATAAATGGGTCAACCTGTACAATACCTAGCTACAAGCATATTCTCTTTAACTTTAAATATTAATAAAAATAATTAAAATAATAATAATCACCTTCTATTTGGATAAACTATTTTTACAAAAAGTACAATTTATTTACAATCTTTATGTTCCTTTAATTTAAGCAGAACAAAACGCAGTCTAGCTAAAAAGACTACGCTACTTAACCTCAGTCTCCTAGCACTGATGAAAAACATGACAAGGAATATGAATACAATTCAATTTTTATGTAAAATTATAGTTTTATATTTTTAATTTTATTAATTTTTTAGAATAATGACTCTACTGATATCCGTCATGTTTGGGGTGAAAACAAAACACTTTTTATGCTGAATGCGAAAATTTAACGAATAATTTTAAAATAGAGTTAAAATTAAAACTGAAGGATTTTGTAGGTTAAGTGAAAAATACGTTTTGTAATGTCCTGATTTTTTTTCAACAAGCGAGATTAATTCTTTAGGTAACCAAGTTATGAATTTAAGTGTGCTCAACAATTTCAACGGGATGATGTGGCGTGGCATGGCAGTGTCATATAGCTTTTCCGTTAATTGATACAGTTACATTATTTGATGATGGTCGCAAATTAACTCTTTAAACCAAGTCGGGTGTGTTAAAATATTTCATGCCAGCAATGGATAAAGCAAAATTCTCCAATGGAATTTAACACAATCAGTGTGCTGTTGTGTTCACTTGTATCTCGCGATGAATACCGTACAAAGCACTACCGGAGGGCACACTGCTTCAAAGAAAACTCGACAAGACGAGGTAATTATGTTGTACATTGTTTTAGGGAAAAGGGTCTCGTATAATAAGCGTCAGCAAAAAAGGTAAAGGACCCCCACGCTATTTATGCGAATTGGCTTTAGGCCAATTTCATGAATTTTAAATAAAGTTGCAGATGTTAAAGTTCTGTTAAAAAGTCTTTACATCTGCAGCTCAATACTATGACTTGTCTTTTGAGCTATTGTCTATGAAAGTTGGGAATTTAAAAGTTTTATTTATTTTACATCCCGACATTCACGACAAGTACAATTATTAATATATATCTGTTGCACGTCGATATTGTAAAATCATCTCGAATATGCTTTCATCTAACTTGTAAAAAGAGGCCAGACTTTTTCATTTGGACTTGTCGCAACCAATCGGTGTCATTTTCGTCCACGTGGCAAGCGAAAAGCTTATTAAAACCCATTGAAAGGCATTGAAGACCACTTCAAATGGTATCAAGATCTATTCAAAGCGGACCAAGACCGGTTCAAGGTGTATCAAGACTGTTTGAACCGATCTTGGCTCTGTTTTCAACTGCAACATGGATGAAAATATCGCGGATTGCTTATGAAAATCTTGCTTTGGAGGAAACGTGTAGAACCCCGCCATATCTGCTTAATATCGTGTTTTAGTACTTGACGCTATATAATAAAAAACATAATTCACGTTGCTTCGCCTTAAACAAGTTATTTTGTGGAATCATCTAAAGTATGTATTTACACTAAAAATTAATTGCGGCCATGTCTCGAAAATAATTTGCACAATTGCTTTGGGAATAAATCTTACGATAAAAATAGAAATTCATTACAAATATTTGTAAGTTTTGAAAATTGCCTCAAGAAGGCGTAACGGACTAATAAAAATAATAATTAAAAAAAAATATCCCGCAAAATTTTTCGCATGAATATGGTGAAAATACCTAGTTAAAATAAGCAGACTTGCTCTTACGACTTTCCTATAATGATATTTTCCCAAGCTTCATTAATAAAAGGCTGGAGGGATTGTTACCAACATACAGGGTTAATAAAATGTATCGGAACGCTTAAATATCTTCAAAATCGCTAAAGTTACATTTTCAAAATTCGGTACCTGGATGTTTCAGGGCATGTGGAATTGAACCATGATATCGGCACTGTTGCCAGATTTACCAGTTTTGCGCTACACGTAGTAATTTTGTTATCTTAAATCTTTATTGCAATAAATTGGGCGTATCAAATTAAGTAAGACCACATATTTTCAAAATGTTATCTCTACCACTTGTTGAGATGTGACAACAAGGCAATTTTAGTAAAAAGTACCGGATCCCTTGAATATCGCTAAAGCTGCATTTACAAAATACAGTACTTGGAGGTCTTTGAGCATGCGGAATTGACCGATGGTCTCGCATTGTTGTCAGATTTTGCCGTTTTGCGCTATACGTAGTATTCCCTATTTATTTTTATAGCGATGGATTAGGTGAGCCAAATTTAATAAATTCCAAAATTTTCACAGGTGCAATAAAATAAGTAATAGTATGTAATGTCAATCTTGGAAAACTGATATGTATATTCTAACATGGAATTCCGGTTGCTTTAAAGCTTCAGATTTTTCAGAAACAAGAGGTTATTTTGTTATTTAATGTTTTGGTTGCTTCTCCTCGCACTTTATCCACGCTTGGAACTGATCCAGGTTTAGCCAATAGGCCAAACAAACACGATAAAACAATGATAGCTAACGGTAAAATAGGAGTCATATTAACGGGCTAACACAATAATGTAACAATTAAATTAATAAAAGTTTAATACGCAACAGAAAATAATATTTTGACGACAGTATTTTTTTATTAAAATGTTCAACCAACCAAGCTGCACTCTCGCCAAAAGTAAAATCATTGGCTTTAGCTCGTTCTCAAAAACCTTTTCTGTTTGCTTTTACTATATTTAATATCGTGATCTCTATAATAACTATCCAACTTATACTTCGAAAGATCACTTTTTGCTAGTTTGAACAAGTTGTGAGACAGGGGTCTGGTGTTCAGTTTTCGACATAATAATATAATATAATTCTCCATTATAGTTTAATCACGAACAAATTCGGACATTCTCTATCTTTTACTCTAACACGGAGTTTTATCCACAATACCGAAACAGAATTATTGCACTCCCAGCGTTAACCATGTTAGCATCATCAGGAGATGATTAAAACTAAACTTAAAAATCTACCTAACTCTGTTTTATAGTAACTGTTTGCTTAATCAAGCGGAACCAAAGGAACCAATCCTGGAATCTCACTAATTACGCTCGATCAACCAATACAACTATACGGAATAGGCCCTCTATTTATGTTTAAACTATTCTTAAATTTAATAATTTCTATACTTTCATATGCGTCTTTCTTGCTCTCCTATCAGTTATATTGCGAAATAATTTTAAATTTTTAATTGTTATTCTATGATTATTTTCAAAAGCATGCTCGGCAACACTTGATTTTTCTGTTCTACCATACTTTAAATGAGCTATGTGTAGTTTGCCCAACATATTTTTGTTACAATCCATGCATCCAATTTCATATATTCCACTTCTTTCTAATATTTCAATTTTGTCCTTTGTCCTAATAATTTCTTAATTTTAAACTGAGTTTGGTATACTAATTTTAAACCTTAAGTTAGTCTTGAAACCATTAAGTTTCCCTATATTCTTAATTGTCTCCTTTTCATTATTAAATCTTTCTCTGCTGAGAGGAGAGTTAACCATACGGTGTACTAAAAAATGAAAGCTGGCCATTTTGTGTTGGTCCCTGTGGAAGGAGTCATTAGGAATATATCGGCATAGCCTAAAGAAAAATATAGCTGCGATACTTAAGCGCGGCACCTTTACAAGCGAGGACCAACTTTATCACTATGTAGTGGGGAGGAAATAAATAAATCTAATTTGACGTCAACCCCCCGGCAATCATTAGTGAAGTGAGACGTACTCAAATTTTTTGGGACGTTATATACTAAAATTGTTACTCTCCGTATTATTTTATTTAAACTTTCATTACAAAATATATGATTTATAAAATACTGCTTATTTCCAGTAGAGAATGACCATTTTTTTGATCCAAAAAGCTGCATAAAGAAGCCGGATATTTATTTAAATATTACACCTGAAAGAAATAGTAAAAAATGTCTTTTGAAGTGAAATTAAGAATGGCGAATGTAGATTACTTGTAGTAAGTACAGCATTCTTGAAAGAAAGGCAATTACCTAAAGAAAAATATAATTGAGTTACATATTATTTTGATAAATTACGATCAATAAATCAACTCATTTATGTAGAGAATTATTAATTTTTAAGGTTATAACACACATATAATACATTGAAATTGAAATAAACTCACATGAATATAACTATAATAGAATATAAGCTCCAAGATAATCTTCAAATATCAACAAGATCTATACACAACAAAAGTTTTTTATATGAGATTTTATTTTGCACAAGTCGTTACGGTTTTAAACGAATTTGTGAAGATCTGCAATAATAATTTTGAAAATTTTGATTTATCTAGTTGTTCTCGTTATTATCGTTCCTAATCACTAAACGATCAAAAAATGGTAGTTGGCGATTGTTCTCGACTTGATAAGTAAATTTAAGGGTGGGGAAACGGTTGTTTAATTTGAGTAGAACCTTAATGAAGGTGAAATTTTAATCTCGTTTGATGTTAGCTCATTGTTCCCCAGTGTACCAATCCCACAGACCTTGCGATACCTTCTTGAATTACTTGAGGTGAATAGTTTTGAAAACGAAATCAAACAGGAATATTTAACTTGAACCAAACTATTTCAATTTTCAGTATAAAAATAACTATTACGAACAACTTGTTTATCGCCGTTCTTAGCTAATCTTTTCATGAGTCAATTTGGAAATGAAATCAGTCAGGAGTTCGAATATTTTCCAGGGGTATGGTACAGGTATGTGGAGGACATTTTCGCGATTTTCGACACAAAAACCGCTAATATCGAAGATTTTGTAACCAAACTAAACAATCGTTTCCCCACCATTAAATTTACTTATGAAGTCGAGAATAATGGCCAACTACTATTTTTGGATACACATTATATCCCCAAAAACAGGGCAGTATTAAAGCACAATACTAAATGTTGAGTCTCTATGACTGCACTTAAGCAAACCTTCTGTTCGTCTTAAGGGATATTCTTAGGACTCTCTATTCGTTTCAGTCAATTTGCCTTTCTCCTTCCACGAGATTAAAAACTACGTCAAATCAGCAAGAAGTGATGGGCTGAAGCATGCCAAGTGATTCGATACAAGGAATAATTCTAAGATAATAAACGACTTATTTCTCGTTTATATGAGGGTAAAACGACGGCGGGAGCCACAATTAATGCGCTGAAGTTAAATTGTTCAATAAATACTAGCCCAAACGAAGTGATAAAATTTTAAAAATCGAAATCAACAGCAGCAATCATGGGAAATAGCCCATTCGTACTATCCAATACTGCCAACAGAATATTACAAAAGTTTCAACCGGTCGCGTCGAAAGATAAATATGAGATTCCAAGCCAGGCAGCGCGCAGCGATACCAATTTTGACGAATCTAATGAAGCCTAAAAGCAGGTTTTATTAACAGAATTCTTAAAAATATAAACAGGTTTGCTGGCCGTCCAACGGCACTGTAATATAAATTAAGCAAAGCTATCATAATAACAATAATATCCTATTTTAGTGATTTGATCAAACCTAAGCGATCTGTGGTTCGCTTATCAACTAAAATAAAAATAGTCACAAAGTGTTATAAAAGCTAATACAAATTATCGTTAATCTATATTTAGAATAGAGTTAATTTACATTAAGGAAAGCCGCAATTTTAAGCTTATTGACAGCATATAGAATCAATAAATTTAGAATTAATTAACCGATGAGTATTGACCTCTTTTCAATAATTCTTACCGCAAAATACAGCATTTTTTTGCTAAATGCGGCGTATAAAATGAAATTTTAAAATAATTGTCACTGGCCAAATCTGAATGTTACAGGTGTTTATTGTAAGTTTGTATAAAGAAAAATTAAATTTTAAATTGTTAAAGTTACATATTTTTAGGACAACAAACCTTTACTGTTGTTGTATATGTATCATATTCTAGCACCCTTTAGTTAATATAGACTGTTTTGTTTTGGTTTTCATTTAATAAACATTTGAGAGTTTTATGGAAATAAATTAGCATTTGTTTTCATTTTCTCCCATACTTTTCTTTCATTTTATGGTGTCATTCTTACTTTGTTTAAGTTACTTTATGTTAGTTTGTGTTATAACTGAGCTCAAATATTAGGCTACGCCGTCAGCCAATTAATATATTTTTATGAGATGTCCTATGTTAAAAATAACTAAATATTAAAAAAAAGTTTGATCTAAGGTGGTAAGGGCGATATTTACAGCTCCACAATAAGCCAAACCTGTACAAAAATGAAATAAACTTTTACGAACCTAAGCGTTTAAGCCATTTCACAACACAAATAAATTATAAACAAAACCTACCAGCATATGTAAAACTCGGAAAAAAGGTAAATATTTGAGGTCTTAGTTTTATTTACTACAGAACACAGCTATAATTTGAAAAAATTAATTAAATGATAAAACAACAAAAACTATAGCTAATCGAAAAGTTAAATTGCATTTACAGTGAAATTTAAATATGACAAAGTTTACTGCAATGGTAAATTTCTGTTTTTATTAATTTATTTACTGCATTTTACAGATGCTTACAAGTAAATAATCATTAAAATTAACAAGTAAATGTTAAAGAAAATTTCCAAGTCACATTTTTGTTTTTGCATATCTGATATTAAAAATGTCTGTGATTTTGTATACACACTCTTCAAATTCAAATTCAAATTCAAAATACTTTTATTTGGCATTGTGTACAATAAACTTTACTTAAACTATTAGTATCAAAAAAAAAATAAAAATAAGAGTACAACAATGACAAAAAGGATCATTCCGCGATTATGCAAACCGATTACACTGGCTCCATAAATGAAGACCAGTGTGGAATATACCTGAACTAAAAACTAACTTACATTAAGTAATAACTTATACTACTAATAAATGCTAAAGTAGAATGTGAAGTATACGATCCATAATGTAATTGAAGAGCACAATACATGGAAAACAGAGACATTAGGAAATGAAACCGAAAATTCGACCAAGAAATTACTTAGTAAAAAAAGCAAAAACATAGTACAACAAGTACAGAACAACCGAACACATTATATATCAATTCATCATAATTAACAATCTCATTAAGGTCATTGGAAAAGTAGCATTCAAGCATTAGTTTGTGAATCCATTAAATAGGTTTTAATATATGCTCTAAAAACATTAGTTTCTGCAACTTTCATGTTGTTAGGTATATTATTCCATAACGATGTGGCGACAAAAAGAAAAGACTTTCGATAATTTGCCGTTCTATGAGGTGGTATTTGAAAAATATTATTATTTCTAGTGTTATGGCTATGTGTAAAGGGAATAAAAAGTTCTCTTAAGTATGGTGGTTTGCCACTTTTCATTAGCCTATGTATAAGTAAATGCATGTGATATTTGCGCCTATTTTTCATACTAAGTATGTTGTTATCGTTTAAAAATGGTGTAATGTGGCTTCGAAAAGGAATATTATAGGAGAATATCATACATGAGTTTTGTACTTTTTGTATTTTTCGACTGGTATTAGCGGAAAGTGAATCACCATATACCGAATCTGCATAGTCAAACAGGGACAAAATAAGAGAATTACATAGCAAATATTTTGTCTTTGGTATAATGAATTGCTTTAGTTTATACAGATTATGAAGTCTTGCATATGCCGATCTAACCTTCACAGATATATGAGTCTCAAACAGAAGTGAACTATCAAATATAACACCCAAACTCTTTGCCTCTTCCTTGACAGAAATCAAATTATTATCCAACGTGACCGAAAAGTTGTCCAACAAGTGGTTTCTCGTTTGTGAGTGAGAGCTAAAAATAATGATTTGCGTCTTTGAGGAATTTAGTTGGAGGTTGTGATCCCTTGCATAAAGTGAAATGTTCCTTAAATCTAAATTAAGTTGGTCTTGACTAGTAATTAAGTTATCAGTTCTTATTGGCAAATATATTTAGGTGTCATCCGCATATTGCTGCAAAGTTGAGTGACCTACACTCTCTCTCATGTCGGCAACATACAATGAAAACAACAACGGAGAGAGTACAGATCCCTGTGGAACTCCCATGTTGATATCCACAAGATCCCCCTGACTACATTGATCCCCCTTTACAACTCTCACCTGGCACCGTCTCTGTTGAAAAAAACTATCAAAAAATCTTATTGTCAACCGAGAAAACCCATAAAAAGAAAGTTTAGCTAGTAAGAGTTCATGATCGACCGTATCAAACGCACTGCTGAAGTCTAAAAGCGCGAGTCCTGTAGATGATTTGCACTCCTCGTTATACCTTATGTTATTGAGAATATTTATGAGACATGTAGAGGTGCTGTAGTTCTTTCTGAATCCCGACTGAGAGTTTGGAATTAAGTTTGAAATTTCTGCATAGGTTGATATCACTTCGTAGAGGTGTTTTTCGATAATTTTGGACACAGTCGGTAGTATACTGATAGGTCTTAGATCTTTGTATTCGAGCGGATTGTTATTTTTAGGAATCGGTTTAATTATGGCATTTTTCCAAATTGGCGGATAAACTCCCTCTAAAATGCACGAGTTAATTATATTGGTAAGAGAATCAATGCAGTAAGGCAGACAGAGCTCTAAATCTTTTATAGAGATTCCGTCAATCCCTGCAGCCTTTGTTCTTATTTTCTTTACCATATATAAAATCCCTTGTCTAGTTATTAAATCAAACGAGAAAGCTGTAGTTACATTATTGTGTATATGATTTTTATAAAACGAGATTTTTTCTTTAGATGTTGTCCTAGTGGAAATATTGCCCTTGTAAAAATGATTGCCAATTTCTGATGCATTTGATAAATGTAACGGGAGCTCCTTATTAGAGTTGCTCTTTACCAAATTCAGTTTCCTTGCTTTATGCCAAAAATCCCGGTGTTTTTCAGTCATCTCTCTAAAATACGCAATTTTTTCCCTTATTATAGCATGTTTTGTGAAGTTTCGGAGTTCGCGATAGTATTGGCGCTTAGGTTCCGTTCTATTCTTTTTATAATTTCGGTGAGCTTTATCTCTAAGTTTTATTAAAAGTTTGATGTTATCAGTTATCAGTTATCCATGGGGTAAATGGCCTTTCTTTAATTTTGATATTTTGCCGAGGTGCGTGTTTATTAATTAGTGTAAGTATATTTGAATTAAAAATGTCTAATTTATCATTTATATCCTGTTTGTAGTAAATTCTTTCCCAACCCATTTGTAATGCATCATGTTCAAAGGCAGGTAAATCTATTTGGCGATATTTTCGAACCCATAGATTTTTGGTATATAATTTGGCACTAGGCAAGTTGAACGAAACGTATATTAGATTGTGATCACTGATAGCAATTGAAATTTCAATAGAGTCTTCACTTAAAACTAAATCTTCTAAATTAGATATAGCAAGGTCTATTAGAGCGTTAGACGTATCAGTGGTTCGTGTAGGACAAGAAATATGTTGTTTGAGGCTAAAATTATGAATAGTTTGTTCTAGTTCTAATTTATTTTTGGAGTTCTGCAAAAAATCAATATTTAGATCCCTAAGAACAAAAATGTTATGATAAGATGGACAGTTAACTATGAGAAAATCTTCCAATTTATCAAGAAATGATTCGACATTTGTAGAAGGCGGACGGTAAATACAGCAAATGAGACTTTTCTTCGAATTCAGCACACACTCAATATTAAGGAACTCAAATAGATTATTTGTGTCAAAATTATTACCGACTTGTTCAAAATTAATGGTTTTTTTTATATACATTGCCACTCCACCTCCATTGCGATCTATTCTATCTTTACGTATAAATCGGTATCCCGGTAGGTGGAAATTTTGTGAAGGAATGTTCTCCTTAAGCCAAGTTTCTGAAAGAGTAAGAATATCCAATTTTAAGTTTTCCATATAATAAATAAATTCATCAAAACCCGTATTCAATGACCCTATGTTTAAATGTCCAATAGAGAATTTATTTGGATTCATCTGCAAAAAATTATTAGTTTTTAAATTCCTCTCAGTTCGGCAAGTTGTTTCACAGTACATTGCTTTTGAATTGAGGTGAATGTTTCTTCAATTAACCACAGATCAATATCGCACGTATAATTACATAACTTTTCTCGCAGTTTTCCTTCACAAAAGATAACAAGACCCATGTATATCTAAGAATTTCTGCTGGAATTTTTCACTAGAACACGAATAATATTTCTGTTTGTATTGTGTTGCTACTTTAAGTTCCTATTGCAAACCTCACAGGTTTTTTTTTCTTCACCTAAAACAAAGAAGATTGCATAAAATTAAAATATTCATATTGGAGCTCCAAATATTATCTTACCAGAGTGAAAAAAGACATATTTATTGGTTAGTTTCTTTAAATTGAATCTATGAATCACGAGTTCATGAGCATGACATGTTGTTTGTTATTGTTTTGGTTTTGAGTTGAGCGTCCTACCTAACCTCACATTCGAGATCGACAATAGCCCTCTATTTACGAGTGTCTCGCGACAGTCTTGATTTTGTCTGCCATCAAGGTCGAATGTTACAAACCTACTAAGTTGTTAAAATATATCCTGGTTTTTAGTTAGATAAAGCAAAATATTTCGTAAAAAGTGCATCCAAAGTAATATTACACTTTTCGCATGGCCCTCCGCTCGCTACGGGGGCTCAAGAAAAGGAAACTAACCAGGGGCTATCCAAACGTAACCCAAGACATACCCAAAATCAAGAAAAAAACTGTTTGCTCACCAAAACTAACTCAAGACATACCCAAAATCAAGAAAAAAACTGTTTAGAAACTTAACCGTAAAAAATAAAAAAAAGCAACGGGGTTTAAACCAGGGCCGCCGCCGAATTGAGACTTAACCATCTAAACCTCTAGACCACGACGGCTCTAGCTGCAAATCGATTGCACTGCGAAGACATCGAATGTATTCGCTCGAGTTAACGCCACCTACACCAGATGACGTTGGAGACGCTTTTACCTTGATGACAGCCAAAATCAAGACCGTCGCGAGACACTCATCTCTATTTTACCGACACGAAATGGATCATGCGCGAAGCGTAGGTTATGCTCATCCGAAGACTCTTGTGAATCAATTTAGGACAGATCAACGCTCGGTTTACAGACTATAGTAATCTTGGGGCGACATTCTTTGATTTGGGAAAGTCAATAACCAAAATTTGCAAATTTTAGAAGAGGGCCATGACTCAATATTGTTTTAAACGTCTGGGCATCTGAATAATACTTTTGACTGTTCGTTTAATTTAAAATAATAATATTCTCTTTTATCGTTTAAAATCCGTTTAAAAATGATTTTAAATGGAAAAATTGTATAAAAATCAGAAAATTCGGACTTTTTTAGGACGATAGCCGCGGCTTCAGACGAATTTGTCGTGGATTTTGAAGCGAAAATTCATTTGAAATTCAACCGTCCATTAAAAAATAAGCTGTACTATGGATCCAAATACACTGCGAATATAATATAATGAAAATATAATACCGCCCTAGCGGCTAGCTTTTTAGAAGCGCCATTTGAGTCGTTGCAATTGCGGTCGTCCTGGATTAGCTTGCTTCTCAATGCACACGGGCTATAATGTCACATCGGTTTACAAATTCCATCCCCACATTTCCGTTCCATTTGCCGAGATTTAGCCTCATACCGCCGCGCAAGATGTTTACGCATAAAAAATTGTTAAAAGAATACGATTTGAATGATACCTTTGCAAAAGATCTTGGATATAAGTATACACTAGTCGTTATTGACTGTTTTTAAAATATAACCAATCCTGGGATCCTACTAGTTACGCTCGATCAACCAACACATAGATCTATACGGAAATAGGTCCTTTATCTCTATTTGAAAAAGAAAAATTGAGCGAGTCTGCTAGTACTCGAGTTTTACTGATAATGGGAAATAATATTATTTATAATGCTCTATGGCACGTGTTTTAAAAGCCTCTGCTGCCGAACGTATTATATATACGAACCATAGAGGAAAAACTATTTAGGTTATTCACATTAAATGGAAACCATAAGTGAATGAATTTGTCAGAAGTAGCTACAAACACATATAATGATTCAGATGAAGCCGAAAAATGTAATTAACATGAATGAGAACAAATTTCTGAATTCTATTTGATTAATATTGTTCAAATAAGTAAATATAAACATGAATCGCGAAAAGGAAACACGTACGCCAAATTGAAAAAACCGACTTTTCGAGATTATTCCATAAGTAGGTGTTTTTATGAAGAACTACAGAAAACTAAACAACCTGATGTTTTTTAATAGAAGCAATAAGAGCAAGGATGTTTTGTAGAAAATCATATAATTACTTTACAATGATTTTCAGCAAGTTTCTTCCTACATATCGAGAGATTTTAACAAAATGAAGTGGATGGTATTTGCCTTTCCTGTTTCTAGAATTAAATATAACCAAGTATAAATCGCTACGATGTGTGTATCTGGTGAATAATTTCTCTATAGATAAACTCGACGTTCTAAGGTAATTTTTTTAGCATCTGTCAAACAAATTACTATATCTTTCGATGCTATTGATTGGCTGAAGTTCATAGATGATTTCACCTCATTTTACACATAAGTAAACTTGAACTCTAGCCACTTGTGTAAATTTCCAATTCGTAGCCGAATTTTCTTTGCTGCTACGTGTCCATTGATAGTTGAATGGTTCGGGCGCTAGACGTGACAGCAAAAGTTAAAATAATTAATCCATTGGTAAAAATAGGAAAATTATGTTGGTTGAACAAAAACAAGTGTTGAAAATGTTCTGATATACCTTCAAACTGATATGGGAAGGAATTCTTTAATTAACGTTTTTTTTTTAAATGATTTAAACCTATTTAGAAAATAATTTTTGAAGAAATAAAATCCGTTTTTTGGTTTCGTTTTCCACAGTGAATTCTATATTGTATAGTATAGCGAAGTGTATAGTGGTTTTTGTGTTAAGGTGACTTAAAAAAGTGTTTAGAACGTTATCTATAGATCTTCAACAAATCAAAGACATATATCGATAATTAAAAAAATTATAATTAAACCATATTAAAGCATTATTTTTAAATAAAGGTGTTTAAGATGAATATATGACCATACTACAATTTTGTTGGTAGTGGTCATCATTACACTGAAAATAGATTTTACCTTTATTAACTAGACGATTAAGCCTGAAATGAAAAATAAAATGGTTATTAATTTTTGAGTAAATCATACTTAAATAATATATAGAAGTATTTTCCTTAATTATTTTCTTCCATATAGACATGTCTTTCCATCTTCATTAAGTAACCCGTATCGAAGCAATATCATTAAAATCAGAGCATTTTATCTTTTGGTAAGATCCGTGAAATAATGTCGACAAAGGATAGTTTGCTTAATAGGTTACCATAAATTGAAATCTGCCTACAAAATCAATACACTAATGCCGGATGTATTTCCCTGATTTCCCGTCCGAAATCTATATACTGAGTATCAGCCCAAAAATTTAGATGGAGAAGAAGTTTTTGATATGGACGTAAAAACAGATGATTTGCTTTATCATTTTTTATATTTTGTGTACGTATAAAATTTAGTTTTGTTTTAACTAATTATTACGGTTGTCAGTAAAAAAGCGCCTGCTTCTCAATTATTTTATTTTCGAAAAATACATAACATATTATGTCTTTTTAACTCCAAATTAACTAGAAGCATAATTTTCAAAAGTCGTAAATATGGTTTCAGGATTGGGACAAGAACTTTGAACATCATTATTAGAAATCTTCCGAATGAGAAATATGCACGAATGTAAGATAAGGCATTTTTTTTTCATTTTAATTTGCACCAAAGAAAATTATAGATACAGTTTTATTGCACGTGAGATTGTCGGATCACTGTCTGTGATATCTGGTGTTCAACGGGGTCCTGGAAAGCGCCTTGCAGCGGAAGGATTCAATGCGCAGGCATACGCGTATGACGCACTAGCCCCAATTAGATTGGTCAACGTGGTGTGCGAAACAATGCAGATGTTATGCAATATTATATAGGAATAATGCAGAGAAAATAAACTGTCAGTCATTTCGACAAAGACGAAACCGATTCTCTTCACATTAATAGACAGATTCAGGCTACCCCAAATGTATAAGACAAGAGGAGTAACGTCGGGGTAATTCTGGACAAGAATCTCGGCATGGGAGTGTAGCCAACTGGGGCTAGTCAAAAAGCAACTTAGGGCCTGGAATCGCGAGTTCTGTACTTCATGTACACAGTAGCGGTATGGCTGATTATCTTTTAGGCATCCGTAGTTTGGTGGTCAGCAGTGGAAAAGGCTTTGAACCGCAACATCACTAGCACAGGTTCAGCAGCTACTGCTCTTGGAATTATCGATGCAAACAATTTTAAAAACATAAATATACCTTAATTAGGTATATAAATATATACTTAACATTCTCTATCTACTTACAAATAACACAAACATACATTCACAGCACTTTTTAGAAAAACTATCATCAAATGATCTAAATCCTCACAACTGTAAGTTTTGACGTTGTCAGTCTTGTTGAGTCAAAGTGGACGGTATAAAAAATTCGTAATAGTTTAAAACTGATTACTTCTATTAGTTACGTTACTTATGATGTAATATGGTTAAACAAACAAAAACACTGCTTCTCTTGGCCGTAATCATGAAGAAAGAGCCCTTGCAAGGGGCGTGGTCACCACAGTCTATAGATCGGGTTGCCATTTTTAGGACCTAGCAAATATTTTTACAGGCAGGTATCTGTTGATAAAAGTTTAATTACTGTAACAAATAAATTAGAAAGTGGTAAAGTCTATACGAAGTCTGTGTAAACGGCTGATTTTAAATACAGTCAGTGCTGTACCGCGTGGTTTCAGTTTACGTGTTTTGACAAGTTTGTTTTGTTAGTTTTGTCAGTATTTGCTTTGTACTTTGTTGTTGTTTTTGTAATTGTTGTTGGTGTATGTATTTTACGTCTGGTTTTATTACATAACTTTGTTGTTCTTGGAAATCAATATTTAGCTAATCAAAATGGCGTTGTGAGACCTTTCGATATTTCTGATGGTGAATCGGAATCTGGAAATCCCAAAACCAATGTCGTTGCAGAGCTTTTAGAGTTTCGTAATAAAAAATGAAGAGCGAAGGCTGTGTGCGTGTACGAAATGTACTACATGTAATTTAGAACATTTCGTAATAAAGACTTACATATCCAAACACAAAGAATTATTTTAAATATGTATACATTTTTGAAAAGTGAAAATCAGTGAATTTGTGAGCTTACTAAACTTTCACGCTCTACAGTTTATAAAGTTAATAAGGTAGGAGATATCCTCGGAGATATCATTGACCATTCTTTAAAGCGAAAAAGATCCTACTAAAAGCTAAAAAAATTGATAATGCTTTCAAAGAAGTTATACGCCAAGTAGTATATCAATTTTACAAAGACATCAAACTTCCGACATTGGAAATGATTCGAGATAAGCTATCGGACTACCAGAATTATGAATACAAATCTCTCGACACTTTGCGTAATATCTTACTCAGTTGCGATTTTAAATATAAAAAAATGGGATAAAAGAATGGTTATCATGGAATCGCATCGCATAGTTGCTCACCGGCAAGATACTTACGCAAAATTGAGGAATATCGCCAAGCAAAAAGGGAAATAGTGTATTAAGAAGAAACATGGTTTGATATCCACATGAAGTAGTTGAGTATGGCTGGGTAGATGATAGCAGTAATTGCAAATTAAACGGGCCTTGTTCTCGTGGCAAACGAGTAATTATATTGCATGCAGAAAGTGATAAGGGCTTTGTACACAATGCTTTATTATTGTCTGTCAAAAATAAGAAGCACTCTTCGGCTGGTTATTATGAAGACATGACCGCCAGTCTATTTGATAAGTGATTTACCGAACAATTGCTGCCGAATGTTCCCCCAAATTGCGTTATTGTAATGGACAATGCATCGTATAATTCCCGCCTTCATAGTAAAGTTCCCAATAGTAGTAATAAAAAGGACGATATTCTCAAATTCAGCAAAAGTATGGAAATTCCTCAAAAGGCGACAAAAAAGTGTTATTGGAAGCTATTCAAAAAAAAGAACTTTACAAAAGAATATGTCATTGACAAATTATGCGAAGCACATGGTTATACTATTTTGCGGCTTCCCCCCTATTACTGCGTATTTAATCCGATCGAGATGATGTGGGCTGCCATCAAGAAAAAACTTAGAAAATATAATCAATCGCCAACTAACAGTGATTCCGTACTAGGAAATATAAGAACAGTAATTGATGAAGTAAACGCAATTGGCATTTGGATGAACTATATCTGTCATGTTACAGAAAAGGAGGGCGAATATTGTATTTTACCGGGCATTGACCCCATAATAATAACGCCAATTTCAGATTCCAGCTCTGCGAATTCATGTAGTGACTTTTCATGAATTTCTCAAGTGAGTGAAATAATAGTTATTTTCATTCTCCCCTCTACGAAATTATAATTTTCTGTTTTAAAAGGG
>MU185518.1:58172-91610 GCA_016904865.1 Pissodes strobi
TGAATTAATGTCATGCTAGAAAACTAAATGTGCGCAACTCGCTAATGGTCTTGAATTGAAGGTATAGTTTAATTGCGTTATGATGACTTGCGAACTTGGATGGCGTGCAGGTTGTATAGCTCAGATTCGGGATCCATCTACGTCAGGTGAGAAGTGAGAAGAGATGTTAAATTAGGCACTTCAGTTAAAAACTAACTCAATGAAACTAGCAACATTTTTAAATCAGTATGGTGGCGATTGCTCAAAAACTATTTGAACATGTTTGCAAATCTATCGGTTTAATTCGCATTATATTAATATTCCACGTCACTGTGCTATAGCCCAATCATAGCCATCTATAGCGATTAAATTCTCACATTGGACCACTCAGCGCCATCTCTCTAACACATGCGAAGATATCCCTGCAATTAATTTGGAAGCTGAACTTAGAGCAATGCAATCACGGTATCCTATAACGCCAGCCGGCTTAAATACCTAATCTGTAAAATGAACGAATACGGCCAATCAAAATCAAAAACAGTGTTTCATATAGCGACCACCGGAAAACTAATCTGAAAACTATTTACGGGCACGCCCATATAGCTATGAAACCCTTATATGCATTCCGATTTACAAAAACCGATTTACTCAAAAACCAATAAGCAGATTTCAACAAGGTTGATCTCAAACTTCACATTTTGTGTTTAGGAAACTGAGAGCATTAAATTCTTATGTAAATTCGCTTATTCGTTTCATTTTCGTTATTTACCCTATACGAGAAGTGTAATTCAGTAGGGGAGGTAGGTTCCGGCGCCAGAGAAAACAGGAAGGCGTCCTCACGTTCCGTAGAACCTTTGATAATCATTTGACTGTGATAGTTTTAATTTTATGTTTATTAAGGTATGCTTTGGTTAGGACTAAAATTATTTACTGACTGATCAGTTTTTTAGTATATTTATAAATATTATTATGCTCATAGTGCATGAGGTTGATTCCTAGTACTATCAGAAATTAGTTATACTCTAGCACGGTCAGAATTAGATACTTAATTTATTTATTGTTGTAGTTGTTTTTATGTTAAAATAACGTACATTAAAATAATCATATAATGTTAAAGGGTTTTTTATTATCAAAATCAGTTTACAGCTAGCCTTATGATAATTTATACTATCCATGTGCAGTCTCTGTTTATTAAAATAGCGATGAGGCAGATGGAGACTAACCATTTAACCTTGTTAGAATCCGCCATACGTAGTGTATATTTTAACATTTCAAAATTGAATTTGTTTTATTATGGAACTAAATCCTGATATCATAGCTTTAAATTAAATGTGGCTAAAGAAGGACTATTTCTTCTTTATACCTTAATATATTACCTGTAGATTAGATAGAGCAGATGGGAAACGGGGCTGTTGCCCTTGTCATACGTTACAATATGGCCTTTTTTAATTCAAAATTAATACCAATTTGCGTATTGCTATTGTTCACACACAAGCAGTAACCTTTACAAATAACAACTTAGTGTGTCCCTCTAGGTGCGAGCTTGGAGCCAAACCGTTGAGATATTTTTACTGTTGGTATCACTAAGATCACACTGAGAGGTCTTAATGGCCACCAATCAATAAAGGATACTCAAAAAACTGATATAAGCGGCAGGATTATTGCGCATTATGTAGGTAACTTAGAGCTGGTGGTGCTTAATGATGACTCACCGACCAGAATATTAATTCCTAGAAGAAGAACCAGAAAATAGTAATCGTGTTTCCATCAATGAATAAAATATACCTATACCCAGGAAATAAATTGAAAAAGAGATAATTGGAAAGATCAATTGCTGATAGATGATGAGAATAGGGAAGATTTGTCATACGAACAGTTTATTGGACTTATACATGCCATGGTGGACGTATCCCTGTTTGTCAAGGAAAATCATTTGCTTGAAAAAAAATTCACAGTCCTTCACAAAGATGCAACCGGGGGGACATTGAAAATGCCGAAGCAGGATGCAACGCTTATTAAACTTGAGATCTGAGGAAACTCATAATTGTGGGGAAAGATATAGTTGATAGAAGTTTGGGTGCGATCAGGTTAGATTACGTAAGTTTAGTTTACCAAAATATACCAAATAAATGTATATTTCTTCAAGTCTCGTTCTGTTTTAAAACGTTATAAGTGTGGTTGTAAAAAAAGACCATTTGCATTCGATTCGTCTCACATTCCTCGATCTAACGATATGAAACACGACTAGTCTGTCGTGAGAAACTAAAAGTCACCCTTACCCACCCTTAATGCAATGTAGTGTAAAAAATGACTTTTAGCAGATTACGCAAGCTTAGTTTACCAAAATACACCACATAATTGCATATTACTTCAAGTTTCGTTCGTTTTTATTATTTATAATATTAGTGGTGGTTGTAAAAACTGCATTCGATTCGTATCTCAATCCCCGATCTAACGCGGTTAGTTTCACTTAGTATCAACTTATTTTAGTAATTTGAGGCGGTTCCAATACATTATAATCAATTTGAATAGATTTGGTTAGTTTTGGATAATCGTCTAATCAATTTTCGGTTAGTTTCTATTCCACCTTTTCTTACTTATTTAAACCGGTTCCTTTACTTTATAATCAATTTTAATAGGCTTGGTTACTTTTGGTTAGTCGTCCAATCAACTTCCTGATAGTTTCCCTTAGTCTTAACTTATTTTAGTCATTTGAACCGGTTCCGATACGTTTTAATTAATTTTAATGAATTTAGTTAGTTTTAGTTAGTCTTTCAATCAACTTTCGATTAGTTTCACTTAGTCTCAAATTATTTTATTTTTATTCAGTTGAGTCGGTTCCGATCCGTTATTATCAATTCTAATAGATTTGGTTAGTTTTGGTTAGTCGTCTAATCAACTTTCAGTTAATTTCACTTAGTATAAGCTTATTTTAGTCATTTGACCAAGTTACGATACGTTATAGTCAATTTTAATAGATTAGATTATTTTTGGTTACTCGTCGAATCAACTTTCGGTTAGTTTCTCTTAGTCTTAACTTATTTTAGTTATTTGAACCGGTACCCGTACGTTATAATCAATTTTAATGGAAATGGTTAGTTTTGGTTAGTCGTCAGTCAACTTCCGGTTAGTTTCACTTAGTCTCAAATTATTTTACTTATTTGAGCCGGTTCCGATGTAACCAATTTCAATAGATTTGGCTAGTCCAATCAACTTTCGATTAGTTTCACTTAGTATCAATTTATTTTACTTATTTAAGCCGGTTTCGATACACTATAATCCATTTTAATATATATGTTTAGATTTGGTTAATCGTCCAATCACCTTTCGGTTAGTTTCTCTTTTTCTCAACTTGTTTTAGTCATCTGAACCGGTTCCGATTCGTTATAAAAAAATTAATATATTGGGTTGGTTTTGGTTAGTCGTCAATTCAAATTTCGGTTAGTTTCACTTAATATTAACTTATTTTAGTCATTTGAACCGGTTCCGATACGTTATAATCAATTTTAATAGATTTGGTTAGTCTAGTAATCAACATTCGGTTAGATTCACTTAATATCAACTTATTTTAGTCATTTGAACCGGTTACGATACGTCAATTTTAATAAAACCAAATCTATTAAAATCTATAAAGTCTTGGTTAATCGTCGAATCAACTTT
Organism: Pissodes strobi; assembly: GCA_016904865.1. Classification (NCBI taxonomy): domain Eukaryota; kingdom Metazoa; phylum Arthropoda; class Insecta; order Coleoptera; family Curculionidae; genus Pissodes; species Pissodes strobi. Next base: position 61,812 of record MU185518.1, read on the forward strand.
CGGGTAGTTTCACTTAGTCTCAACTTATTTTAGTCATTTGAGTCAGTTGCGATAATCAATTTGAATAAATTTGGTTAGTATTGGATAATCGTCGAATCAACTTCCAGTTAGTTTCACTTAGTCTCAACTTATTTTACTTATTTGAGCCTGTTCCGATACGTTATAATCAGTTTTAATAGATTTGGTTAGTTTTGGTTAGTCGTCTAATCAACTTTCGGTTAGTTTCATTTAGTCTTAACTTATTTTAGTCATTTGAGTCGGTTCCGATACGTTATAAGTAAGTTTAATAAATCTGGTTACTTTTGGTTAGTCGTCTAATCAACTTCCGGTTAGTTTCACTTAGTATCTACTCATTTTAGTCATTTCAGGCGGTTTCGATACTTTATAATCAATTTTAATAGTTTTAGTTAGTTTGGTTTAGTCGTCTAATCAACTTTTGGTTAGTTTCACATTGTCTCAACTTATTTCACTTATTTGAGCTGGTTCTGATGCCTTATAATCAATTTTAATAGATTTGGTTAATTTAGGTTCGTCGTCTAATCAACTTGCGGTTAGTTTCCCCTTCCTAGATCTGTGGTTAGTTTCACTTAGTCTCAACCTATTTTAGTTATTTGAGTCGGTTCCGACACGTTATAATTAAGTTTAATAAATTTGGTTACTTTTGGTCAGTCGTCTAATCAACTTCCGATTAGTTTCACTTACTCTCTACTTATTTTACACATTTCAGTCAGTTTCGATACGTTATAATAAATTTTAATAGATTTGGTTAGTTTGGGTTAGTCGTCTAATCAACTATTGGTTAGTTTCACTTAGTCTCAACTTATTTTACTTATTTGAGCTGGTTCTGATACGTTATAATCAATTTTAATAGATTTGGTTAATTTTGGTTAGTCGTCTAATCAACTTACAGTTACTTTCCCCTTCCTAGATCTGTGGTTAATTTCACTTAGTCTCAACCTATTTTAGTCATTTGAGTCTGTTCCGATACCTTATAATCAAGTTTAATAAATTTGGTTAGTTGTAGTTAGCTGTCTAATCAACTTCCGTTTAGTTTCACTTAGTCTCAAGTTATTTTACTTACTTGAGTCGGTTCCGATACGTTATAATGAGTTTTGATAGATTTGGTTAGTTTTGGTTAGTCGTCTAATCAACTTTCGGTTAGTTTCACTTATTCTCAACTTAGTTTAGTCACTTGAACTGGTTCCGATACGTTCTAATTAATTTTAATAGATTTGGTTAGTTTTTGGTTGGTCGTCCAATCAACTTTCGGCTATTTTCACTTAGTCTCAATTTATTTTCCTTATTTGAGCGGGTTCCGATACGTTATAATCAGTTATGCTTAAACCGTGTCGTGACTTTCACTAAAATTTTCCGTGTAGTGATGCGGCCTTGGAAACTCACTGTCAAGAAACCAAAGTAATCATCTGAACCGGCTCCGATACGAGTCAATTATAATGTTTCTGGTTAGTTTTCGTTAGTCGCCAAAATTCGGTGTGTTTTGGTTAGTTTAAACTCACTTTAATTTGTGTAACTTATTTCGATACATTTTAGCCCGTTTTGGTGCTTTTGGTTACTTTTGATTAGTTTTGGTTAGTCATTCAATCAACTTTTCGATATGTTATAACCAGTTTTAATGTTTTTGGTTGATTTTGCTTAGTCGTCAAAATTCGGTTAATTTGGGTTATTTTTAATTTACTATAATATTTTTACTAAATAAAAAACTTTTGTATTCCATGCAAAAATTTTATCCAAAAGGACATCTAATCAGCGTAACATATGTTACGCGGATTAGACGTCCTTTTGGATTAAATTTTTGCATGGAATACAAAAGTTTTTCATTTAGTACATTTCGTACATGCACACAGCCTTCACTCTTCATAATATTTTTAATCTGTTTCGATACGTTTTAGCCATATTTGGTACTTTTGGTTAGTTTAGGTTAGATTGGGTTAGGTTGGGTTAGATAGCCGTCGTGGGTAGTCGTTCAATCAATATTCAGTTAGTTTTAATTTTAGTCATTTCAATCGGCGCCGATACGTTATAATCGAATTTAATGTTTTTGGGTAGTTTTGATTAGTCGCCAAAATTCGGTTCGTTTTGGTAAGTTTTAACTTACATTAATATTTTTAATCTGTTCCGATACGTTTTAGCCTTTTTTGGACCTTTTGGTTACTTTCGGTTAGTCGTTGAATCAACTTTCGGTTAGTTTCAGTTAGTTCCAATTTATTTTAGTAATTTGAACCGGATCCGATAGGTTGTAACCAGTTTTAATTTTTATGGTTAGTTTTGGTTATTCGCCAAATTTCGGTTACTTTGAGTTAGTTTTAACTTACTTTTATTTTTTTAATTTGTTCCGATTCATTTTAACCCTTTTTGTGCTTTGGTTAATTTTAGTTAGTTTGGGTTAGTCTTTCAATCAACTTTCGGTTAGTTTCAGTTAGCCTTAATTTATTTTTGTCATTTGAACCGATTCCGTCCTCAGAAACAGACTAACACGATCTCTCACGTATATTACGTGATGTGCCAAATGTAGCATGCACTTTTTCGCGATTTGATACCCCATAATAGGAAAACAAAAACATTTTCATTGTTAAAAAAACATCTAAACCCCCAGTGGGGATGAAGAAATAAACTTAAGCATTTGAATAAAACTTAAACATGGTAAATGTTCTTTCTATTAGCCATAGAGGCTCCAGCCAAAACTGAGAAAATCTTAAAAAAAAGAAAGTGAACAATGTTCAATATTTTTGTAGCATTATTAACAGAGAGACTCCGCCTGGAGAGGTCTAGAAAACTATTAACATGTTTTTCAAGGAAAATTAACATCTGACACTACACTGGAAAATATTTGAAATAAGCTATCAAGCTGTAACATTGAACCAGACTTTGATATGGAAGCAAATTAGTCCCTGATGACTTATCCAACGGCTTGTAGGCTGGATAATGTTTCATATAATATGTTAAAATACTTACCGAATAGTTTAAAATATAGAATATTGGATTTTGAATTCAAGCTTACATTCTGGAACGCTCCACCTAGGATGGAAAGACTTAATTGTTGTTAACATTTTAAAACCAATCAAGGACAGGCAGGATCTATAAGTCGCAGACCAATAGGAATATTTTGGAAATATTGGTAAAAATAGAATAGAATGGCAGTTGAGTCTGTTATTTATTTCCCATCGTTGCAGGTGAAGTTTAAAATAGGGAAATACAGCACCAACAATTTAATCTATTTTAAATCCCGAATTCTTAAAAATTTCCAGGAACACTGATACAGTTTAGCTGTATGTTGTAGATTCTATCTTGGTCGATTTTATAAACAATAGGTGCCGTGCTAAGTCTGGCTCTAAGTTGAGTGCGCGGAACCCTCGTTTGAATGGAGAAAAAAGTGGATGGCTAAAAAGTTTATCAATAAGGAATTTACAGTTAAGCAGGATCCATTATATTGTTATTGAAAGAATTTAAAAATATGGTAATTATTCCTAATAGATATTGGGCAGGAAGGGAATTGTTATATTTATTAAAGTCAATTAGAGAGGCCGATACAGATTGCATTGCTATGAGGATCTATGAAACAATCCTAGGTTTAAATATCAACTTTCCAGCATTCCAATTATTTAATATGAAAGTGTCTAAATCAGAGAATAATGTATCGCAGGAATTGCTCAAGCTAGTAAATATGCTGGTTATGATTGGTTCTTTACAGATGCTTTTCTCAACAATGGGGATCATAGTGCGGGATTTGGAATTTACTCACTCTGGTTGGTACGGGTGAAATTATAGTTATTCACAAAGCTCTCTGCATGTGTCTAGAGAAATATATATCGAGGAAAATTGTATTTAGTGGTTCGAATAGTGCCATTCAAACAATATCTAGTACTATACTCAAGAAAAACCTGCTTTTTGTGGCTTTTATGACCAAACAGCTAATAATTGAAGCTAACAATAATAGTTCTTGTTTTAAACTTGCCTGAATTCCTGGACACTATGGGATTAAAGGTAATGAAGTTGCTGATACACTTGCCAATGTATTGTTAATGTTCCTATGCCTGTTGAAATCGATGACATTTTGATTACTATAATTAAAAAAGGTAAATTGGATCAGTGATAAACAGGATGGAAAGAGTCTATATTACATAAGGGGTCTTGGTATGGGCAGATACAAGATTGATTTTTAAAGATTTCTTGTTTGCAAAGTTTTTATTTATAAATAGACGTTACAAAACTACTATAATTAGAATGAGAACAGGAGGGCATTGCTGTACACCTCAAAATCTAAATAGGATAAAAGTGTTAACTGATCCCTATTGTGAATGTTCGAAAATTGGTGCTATAAGTCATATCCTTTTTGAGTGTGTGGTTAAGCAAGATAACTTGCAGAACTTTACTGATTTCGAAAGGGGGTCACTGCTCCTTTGTCCTTATCTACTGTGTTAAGAAATGTAAATTATTAATTAGTTAATTTAATAATGAATTTTCTGAAGACAAATAAATTGAATATATAATCTGCCCACGTGAATTACCCTATTGTTAAAAAAACCTGTTTAACATAATAACATATTTTTACATTGTAGTAAGCTGTAAATTGTTGTATATGTATATGTATATATTTTGTGAAAAATCCTTGGTTGCGTTGAATTGAATCATATATGGTGTATATGAATAATACGATAGCTGATGAATAGAAGAAGTTTAGAGAAGATTTGGACCAAGATAGCTAACAATGGGCTATGAGAATATGCCCAGACGACCTTAGTTGGTCAAGTCCGATACTGTAATATAGGTCTCCTAATGGCCGAATGCTAATTGATGGAGGTCAGGGCCGTAGATAAGAGAGGGGGGGGGGGGGGCAAAAATGGTTTGCCGGCGGCCCAGCGGTACCGTTTAACTTAATTCGGTAAAAGTTCCCCCCCTCCCTGCCCCCCCCCCCCCCCCCTCTTCCCATGAAGAACGCCTAGCTACGGCCCTAGTGGAGGTCACTGTGAATCAATCAATCAATTAATTAACCTTAACTTGTTTATTATTTTGTTAATGATTTCATGTCGGTTTTCATAACAAAAATCGAAAATAGAATTTAAAAAATATGTATCAGTTTTTAAACTATACAATTTATTGTAACACTTGTGCTTGGTTTTTCGCAATAAAAGCCGAGATAAAAACAGTAATGGAGCAAATGGTAGATCAAATACCTTCCAAAAGTACATAAAGATAATTGAAAATAAAAAGAGTTATGACAAATAAATATGGCCCTACATTTTGGTCTAAATATTTTAGTTTTTCTTGGTTTGTTCACATCGTTTGGTAAACTGTTATATTGAACAAGTCCATGGTGGAACACATCATTCAGAGTATAACGATTTGGAGTTGTAGATACGCATGGGCGTAGACAGGATTATTTCACAAAGGGGGCGAACCGTAGACAAGGCCGCACTGGTACCAGGGGAAGGAGACTAAGGTGGAATTCCCTCGGAGCGGCTATCGTTGACGATAATCGCCTAGTGATTATCGCTCAGCGATAATCGCTATAGGTATGTTTTCCAACCAGCGTTCGCGATATTAAATTTCAAGCGAGACTTGCACTTGCAAACTTCATTCATTACTTCATGTGTGTCCAAGCAGGTCCCTAAACGACACAATCGACAAGCAGCTTTTCAGAAGAATATTAGCACGATTATAAGTTTGAAACATTTTCGCGTTTGTAAGCAGTTTTTTTTCCTATTAATTGTTCGTTCGTTCTGTGTCAGTCAAGTCATTGGAATTAGTTTAAAGCGGAGTAGCAAACTACTTGAGGCTTATATGATGTATGAAGAAGCCGAAGATGATGACATACTTCAAATGTGCGTGGTTCTACGAGATGAGGTCGATACGATATACAGTTTGTCCCCGGATGGGGTTAACAAGAGGACTAAAAATTGAAAGATACAATAAAAAGTTATTCTTGATAAAAGTTTTTGCTTCCTCTAAAACTAAGAACTGCCCAAAAAGCAATACCTTATATTATACAGAGCGATAACAAATTAACAATACGTATAATTGTCCAAGAGTAAACTACCTGATTTTATTTTTTTTAATAATGTTAAACAAAAAAGTTGATTACAGATAAGTTATTGAAATGCAGCAGTAGTATTAACAAGTATACAGGGTGCTACAAATTCCAGAGGGGTAACAATTTTTTTTTTAAATACGGACCTGAGTTTTTCATCTAATTTTTAAAAAGCCTCTGGTCTCCCAAAATCAACTATGTATCACACTAGTCCGATAGTGGTAACAAATATTGTCTTAAGTGAAATCGGGTCAGTACAGATCCCCTATCTCTGTCTAACACATTATCTTTTATGGAAAAAATCTAGATTTGTTGATTTTGATCGCGCGATACATCGTTGGTTTTAGTACACCAAAGGCTTTTTAAAAATGTATTATTTATTTAAAAAAAAATAAGTTGATGAAGTGGGTCCAAAAGCAAAACGTCGGATTTAAAATTTGATACCGCCAGCTTGTAGAGGAGAAAAAGTGGCAATAATAATGTCACATTTATTTTACTTTATCTCTTCAAACAAAGGCAGGAAAAAATAAAAATAAAATAGATGATTTTCGATTTTTTACGGATATCTCTGGAAGTAGACGGAAATTTCTGAGTTATTTGACAGCATATCAATCATCCTTTAATTGCGCAACTTTGCCTTAATTTAACTGATCCCGTATCTCTTACGGCTTTTGAGATACCCACACAAAGAAACGAATTTGTGGCACCCTGTATACTTGTTAATACTATTCCGGCATTTCAATAATTTATCTGCAATCAACTTTTTCGATTAACATTATTAAAAAAAATTAAATCACGTAGTTTACTCTTGGAAAATTACAAGTATTGTTAATTTGTGATGGCTCTGTATAATATACGGTATTATTTTTGGGCAGTTCTTAGTTTTAGAGGAAGCAAAAACTTTTATCAAGAATAACTTTTTTTCGTATCTTTTAATTTTTAGTCCATTTGTCCTCTTGTTAACCCCATCCGGGAACATACTGTATACCTCTAGACCGGAGGAGGGCTTTTTCACTCAGTTAATACAAACCCCTGACGATAAAAAATTCCGAAAATGTTTCAGATTGAATCGACCTCAGTTTAAACTAAGGAAAAGTCGTTGGTCGCAGCGACTATATTTGCTCTCGGAGAAGGCAATTTGCGACGCACGCTGCCTTCGACGATTATCGCCGGAGGCTGTCGCTTGGAGGAAAGTGATTCCATAAAGGAACAACAGTATCAGTCTCAGCGCGATCGTCGCAGCGACGATCGCTGAACGATCATCGCAGCTATCGCTCGGAGGGAATTCCACCTTAAGCCGGAAAATTTTGCTGGTAAAACGCCCAGTTTTCACCCAAAAGTCGTTAAAATCATTAAAAAAACAAGGATTCGGCACCCTCTTGAATGCATGGCATGAATGTTATGTTGCAAAATGAGTCCCCCCTCCCCCCCTGTCTACGCCCCCGTTCGATAATGATGTACATCTGATATACACTGTGAGTTTTTTAATAAATGTTCTGGATGTAATCTGTGTTTAATTTTGTTTATGAATCGCCATATGACCTCTCCACCATTCACCGCACGTGTCATTCCTAACAGTTTGTACATTAGTAAATCTATTATATCTCATGAAGTAGCGTTTTTTATTTTGTTTCCATTAAAGTGTTTCCGTCTCTTTGATATTAAACAAATCTAAAATTGAACTGCAATAGCTCAAATGTGGTAAAATTATTGCCTTATATATTCATGCATTCCTTGAGATAGGAGAGAGTTCAATACAGCATCCATCAATTTACGTTACAGATCGGTAGTCACTCAAAACATTTTAAAAAATATATTTGTTCAATTAAGGGAAACACAAAAAACTGGCGTTATTCGACGGGGAATATATGAAATAAACTGAGGTTAAATTGTACCATCCCTTGCTAAGTAACACTTTAGGTGAAGAATTTTCGACCCCTAACTTTAGGGCGTTTTTAAACAGGTTACCTAGCATGAAAAATCCCTAATGCATTTGGTGGAATCGGGATTTTTTTTTAGAATCTGATGGATAAAAAATCCGAACGGGTTCAACATTGCGGCGGACGCTGTATATGTTGCGAAGGTTATACACCGATTGATCAAGAACAATAACAAAACAATCAATTTAGGATCTAGGAGGAAGCGCATCCAACCGAACATCATCCCCTGGAAACGTATATAAATTCGGCTGCGTAAAGCGGTCTTCTATTGGCGTTTTCGGGAGCGTTAGTTTGGGTGTTTCTGCTGTCTCGCGAGCTTCGTCAAGGATTTCCACCGGCTCCTTCGCTGTATATAGATTTAATATACATATTTTTTTCCATGATCAATGTGCTATTTTCATATAACGCTTTATATGTTGCCGTTAGTACGATTACGCTAATCGAAAATGACATGACGAACGTTAGTAATAACTTCTCGTTAATCGTAGCATAGCACTAATATAAGTGTGTGTTGATGTTAAATGTGCTTGAGATTATGTAAAAAATACAAATGCGTTAGGTGCTAAATATATACATATTATTTTCTACTCAATAATATATTTATTTATAAACTATATTTAAATAAGTAAGGCATGTGTTAAAAATGCAATAATTTTCACGTAACGTACACAAATAACGCGTATGTGTGAAGTAACACAATGCCAGATATAAACAATAAATTCGAATTAAGTATATTTAAGAGGGGAAATGATAAACGTTTTGGGAAATCTTCAGATGGAAATAAAACATCTGTTAAAAGTCCTATAAACAGGGTAAAGATTGCCGCTCCATATGCATACGTTGAGGTAAGTTTATGTTAATAACAGAAATTTCTTACATTAGATTGATTAATTGCTTGCGCGCGAGGACCATTCGATTTTTAAGTTTTCTTGTTTAGCAATGTGATAGATCTAGTGCTATAATAATACCGTATTATGTTGTAACCATAAAAACCCTTCACTAAAACCGAATAAAATATTTTAAGCAAGCCTATAAAATCTTTAGTTAATGTTCATGCTCTGTTCAGGAACTGTCTTCAATCAACATGAATATGGATATAATTATACAATGTATTCATATAATTATTCAACGGAAATTACAAGCATAAAAACAATATTCATCAAGAAATTAGCTTAATTTTTGATACTTGTTTGTAATCGTGAGGAAACCATTTTCCACGTCCTAATATAAATCCAGGTCACAGGCATGCGTTTTCCGGAAGTTTTAGTTTAAACGTTATGAGTGCAAAATCCTACAAGAATTAAATTAATCATTCGGTATTAATTATCAAAATCTCTTTGGTACCATATCCGAACAAATGATCATATATGAGGGGTTTCATAACTTATTATTGAACATAATAGGTATATTTTTAATTTTTGAACCAAGGAACTGTCCTAGTTATCACAACGAGACTTGTTCTTGTTTTCTGTCTTACAATGTTCTTCTACCATGGTCAGAGTACAATATACTTATTTATACCGTGCTATGGCAGAGCAATATCAGCGCAAAAATTGGTGATTATATGTATTTGTATTATTATTTCATGAAAATCTAAAAATATGAAAATATCAAAATAAAGAAAATAAGAAAATATGAAATTATAAAGAATAGTAAGCGAGATGCATGGCATAGCAGGAAATATTAAGGGTGGTTTTGATCCAACTGGAAGCACAGCAGAGACAATTTCATATTGTTCTGGTGGGTTCAGTTTTAGCAGTTTTTATTGCTTATTACGTCAACAGTTATTATGAATAAGCTCATTTCAGTTCCTGGTGTAAGGGCGTAAAATGGCACTATCTATTGATTCTAAAGGAACTGAAACTGAAAATATTATACATTATTTTCATAGTAATTCATAGTAATCTAAAAATAAAATGTAAAATTAAAATAGAATATTTATAACCCTTAGAAATAAATAATTAAATATATTTAAATTTAAATATATAAATGAATAAAAATAATGAAATACAATTAAAATATTAAAATAATCAAACAAAAAAATAATTATAAAAATATAATAAAGTATAAAAATATGAAAATATTAAGATATTAATTTAAAAAACGAAACTATTAAAGTAGATACTAAAATATATTGAACTTATGAAACATAAGAAAATAAGAATATGCATAGAAAGTCTAAAGTGTGGTTAATAAATTGGACTGCGTCATAAATTGTTAAACGCAAATGGCAATTAACCAAATGTGCTTCTAAAAAACTTTTTGTCTTAGTAAATCTCCTTCTCTTATTTATTTTATACAGATACAAAATACAAAAATGGATTCTTACCCTGGAATTGATTGCCTTTGGCTCCACAAATGATTGAATTTTGTTTGAATTGTTATAGAGCCACTTCGGCCCCGGCTCAAGGATGTAAACTGCACAAGTGCAAGTTTAGTGACCCTAATGAAATGTGTACCTAATTTCGTCGATTCGGTATCTAGTCGGATACCGTTTTCAAGAAAAGCAAAAAACTAAAAATGAAAATGGTTTATTGTATTTGCTAACCATTTTCATTTTTAGTTTTTTGCTTTTCTTGAAAACGGTATCCGACTAGATACCGAATCGACGAAATTAGGTACATATTTCATTAGGGTCACTAAACATGCACTTGTGTAGTTTACATCCTTGAGCCGGGGCCGAAGTGGCTCTATAACAATTCAAACAAAATTCAATCATTTGTGGAGCCAAAGGCAATCAATTCCAGGGTAAGAATGAATCCTCCACAACAATATAGAACATATTTACACAAAAATGGATCATAAGTGAAGAGGTAGGTATAAATGAATAAAATCAATCAATCTATCAGTCAATCAATAATATGACATTATCAACTGCAAATATATAGAAATATGCATGAAATATAAATATACAGTGTGTCCAAAAAAGTATGCAACATATGGGAAACTTTTTTATTATAGGTTTCTCAGAAATTTTTATTCTTGATAAAAGTTGGTGCTTGTCCTAAAACAGTAAATGGGTATTTCAAATTTTCCGTACTGCTTTTAGTGCGGGCGCAAATGTCATTTTTCCGAAATCGCGTCAAGAGTAAAGTACCTTAATTTATAAAGATACAGCAAAATCTTATAAGGAAAAGTTCTTCCAAATTAAAAAAGTAATCTAAATATGATATTTGAGTTACGTACATCAACTTTTAATTTTTCTTTTTTTTCTCGATTTTTTCTTAAACGTTACGCCACTGGAGAATGTTTTGTTCTTTTGTTATTAGTATACTTGCCAAGTAACTTCAAAAATTATTTAAGATAGAAATTAGTTACATAGTTGCATAATGTTGCAGTTTTTCCAGAGATAATAGCCAGTTTAGGTATCAGTGTGTTGCAAACACATTTAAACACTTTTGATTCAAAATTTTTTCCACTTAAAATCATGAATAGACCCAACTCTCTTCATTTCATGTAAAACAACTAATAATTTATTTATCTTTTGCACCCGATGAGTAAAATATGCCCAAGTATCCTAAAAAGCCATTTAAAATATTTGGTCTTGAAGAGTAGGCCATGCATTTGGAATAAAAACAAATAAATAGCAATAATTTTACTTCACTCTGACATATGAAATTAATTATTGAGTCAGTCATTCTAACTGTATTTTGTAATAATTATTGTGGACAATTATTTTGGACCAAAATTGTTTAAATGTGTTTGCAACACACTGATACCTAAACTGGCTTTTATCTCTGTAAAAAATAAACATTATGCAACTATGTAACTAATGTCTACTTTAAATAAATTTTGAAGTTGCTTGGCAAGTACACTAATAACAAAAGAACAAAGCATTCACCGATGGCGTAACGTTTGAGAAAAAAATCGAGAAAAAAATGGGAAATTAAAAATTGATGTACTTAACTCAAATTTCATATTTAAATTACTTTTTTAATTTGGAAGAACTTTTCCTTATAAGATTTTGCTGTATCTTTATAAATTAAGGTACTTTACTCTTGACGCGATTTCGGAAAAATGACATTTGCGTCCACACTAAAAGCAGTACGTAAAATTTGAAATACTCGTTTACTGTTTTAGGGCAAGCACCAACTTTTATGAAGAATAAAATTTTCTGAGAATCCAATAATAAAGAAGTTTCCCATATGTTGCATACTTTTTTGGACACACTGTAGAAAAATAGAATAAAACTTAAATATGAAAATATTAAAATAATATATATTTTTAAAATTGTAATAATAAAATATGAAAATATGGACACAAAAATAAAATAAAATTTAATTATTAAATTACGAGAATAATAAAATATAGAAATATGAAATGCAAAGGTTAAAAAAATATAAAATAATATAAAGAACTTACAAATTATAAAAGTAGTAAAGAATAAAGAAAGTACTTTCATAATCAATCAGTCAATATCTAGGTTTCCCTAAGGTCGATAAATTGGAGAAACCATTTTACACCTTTGGACTGGTTCGTAAACTGTTCAGCCTGAGCACATAATATGGTATTTAATCTAATCCACTATTAAAAAAAAATCGCTTTGTAACTTTACTCTTACTTAATTATTTTATATAGTTATAAAATACAAAATGTGCTCATAAGCACATGTTTGTGCCATAAGTAATTCAACGTTTTAAAATTAGAGATATGAAACATGTCAAAAATATAAAAATAAAAAGATTAAAATAATAAAGCATCAAAATACACAATTGTAGAAATATTAAACTAAAAAAATATCTAAATATAAAAATATGAAACACAAATATTAAGAAAATATTCAAAATAATATAAAAGAAGTATAAAGTATAGGAGTAGTATAGAATAAAGATATCAAGAAAACTGTTCAACACAAATGGTAGTTCAGCAAATGTATTTAAAAAAAATCTATCCTCTTAGTGACTTCTCTCTCACTTAATTATTTTATACAGTTACAAAATAAAAAATGTGGCGATAAGTAAATAAAAATGTAAAATTAGAGATATAAAATTATCAAATTTGAAAAATATAATATTAAAATAATGAGATAATAAAATATGCAAATATAGAAATATTAAGTATAAAAATATGTATAAAATACAAATATTAGGAAAATGTACAAGATAATATGAAGAAAGTGTAAAGAATAGGAGTAGTATAGAATAAAGAAAAGTATAAAGAAAATATTTTCACAATCAATCAGTAAATATTTAGCTTTCCCTAGGGTTGATAAGTTGGATACACCTTTGGAATGGTTCATAAACTGTTTAACACAAATGGTAGTTAAGCAAATGTACTTTAATGAAACCCATTATCTTAGTAACTAAGTAACCCTTTCTTAATTATTTTATACCAATCCAAACAACAAAAACTGATCATAAGTGTATCAAAAATATATAAACATAAAAAATAGGAAATTAAAAAAATTAAATAGCTACTTATATATAAATATGCATTAGAACATAAACAGAAAAAAATATAAAAATAAAATAAAATTAATATATTAAAATAATAAAATACACAATTACATAAATATTAAAATATAAAAATATAAAGATATGAAATACAAAGGTTTAGAAAATATACAACATAATAAAAAGAAAGTATAAAGTAAAATATTGGCACAGATTAAAGGAACGTATAAAGAAACTACCTACACAGTCAATGAGTCAATAGTTATGTAGGTTTCCCTTGGACTAATAAATTGGAGAAACCATTTTACGCCTTTGGACTGGTTTGTAAACTGTTCAACATGATGCACTTTAAAGAAAACTCTTTCTCTTAGTAATTTATCCACCTGTTAATTATTTTATACAGACACAAATTACAAATCAAAATTGCAGAATTAGAGACATTAAAGTACAAAATATTAATATAATTTTTTAAAATATTTATATGAAAAAATTAAATTATCAGAATAATAAAACACTGAAATATTGAAATAAAAAATTATTAAAATTTAAAAATACGAAAATAACAAATATAATACAAAATATGAATCTACAAATTATACAAAACATAAAAAAATAAAAATGGAAATATAAAAATATTGTACTATGAAAATATAAAAATATGTAGCACACATGTTAAGAAAGTGCACAAAATAATATTATAATTAATCAACTTACGATTATCCAAAAATGTGACAGTACGAAATGCACAAAATATGAAAAAAAAAACAAAAATACGAAACTACAATTATTGGAAAAGATAAGAAAGCAAGCATATATAAATGCTGGAACGCTAAAACGTAATATAGATACACATGCATACTAATACATGAATAGAGGAATACAGATATATAAAAATACATATATAAAACAGAACAAAAATGCAAAAATTTCACTATATATAAACATGTCGCAAATATATTGTGAAGGTATCCGTTTACTTATATTGAAAAACCAACTAGCAGCTTAAAGATTCTTCTCACAATAGTTCCAGCCATTTTTAGTTTGTTTGGGCAATTGTCAATTTTCCGCTAAAATATCACAATATCGCGTCAATACGTTCTTGCCTTTTTAAAATACTATATTAACAGTGCTAAAAGAGAAAAACGAAAGCCCAAAAATGAACGCTTGCGGTTTCAGAAACTCCTTTGCATTAGTCCGGGAATTTCGAAAAGAAATATAATTAAGGCCCGACTGCGGTGTTTATCTGCGGCGAATTGACCGTTGTAAGCATAAAAGGAAACTTTTGCAAAACCACTCAACTTAACAAATAAAGTGCGGCATTCTTTTATGCTGGTACGCTTTATTACGCTTTTACGATTTATGTTAAGCTTTATGACTAATTTTGGCTGTCAAGCCGTTAATTTCTTCACCGTACCGCCGCGCCGCAAGTTTGTCGGACCAATTTGTCAGATTAAAATTGTTCAGCTTTTCTTGGCACCCTTTAATACATATCTATTAAGGTGTACAGTTGCATATACCATCAACCTGAATCATAAAATAACTGCGTTCTAAATTTCGTTTTCTGTAGTTCTGTCTATACAGGGTGTCCGCTAATTAATGGTACATGGAAAAACCACAAACTCCTTACGTAAAAATATTAGGATTTAGTCATACTTACCTATATCCGAAAGTTGATATTAACTGATATACGGGGTGTTAAAGATAAAATTTCATTTTTGTTTTGCTCTAATAACTTTGAGAAAAATTAACGTTCTTTCACTAAATTTTGCAATAAGGGGTTTTTTAGGACGAGAAATTGATTATTTTTTGTCAAATTTTAATGTACGATGTAGGGGGCGCTGTCTGCGGCATTTTTCGCACATTTATTAGGTTATAACTTTTTTGTGCCTCAGTGTATTTTAATTTTTAATGAAAATAATACTTTTTCCATATTTATTACGTAAAAAAGGTATACTAAATTCAGGTCACCCAGAGTTACCGTTTCGGAGTTATTTACATTTAAACTTTTTAGTGCACCCTGCCCAATTATCATAATTTGCAAACTATTTTTTTTTAAGTAAGCTATGAGAAAACATATGCAGTTGCTATGAAACCGCCATGTTATTATTTGTGTTTTTGATTATTGTAAGACAGCTTTGTCAGAAAGTGTTTAATTTTTGAGTTTATTTAAGTAAGTTAGGTAACAATGCCGATACACAATTTGTTTTCAAACGCAGAAATGCGAGATATGTTGTGTGTATACGCGCAGGAAAATTTTAATGGACGAAAAGCCCAAAGACGATATTCGGAACTCTTCAAAATCGAAGACAACCTGATTTTAAGATCTTCAAAAATATTTACGACCGATTAGGAGAAACAGGTACCTTTCGTCCTAAACGGGATTCCATAGGGCGCCCGAAGACTTTAACTCCGGAACAACAAGAAGAAATTCTGGTCCGCGTAGCTGAAAATCCCGAAGTAGGCACAAGACACGTTGCTGTGGCAACGGGAGTAGGCAAGTCATCTGTTTGCAAAATTTTCCATGAAGAGGGTTTTTATCCGTACCACTTCACCCCTGTGCAAAATTTATTAGAAGTAGATTGTGCAGCCAGGCTAGAATTTGCCCGTTTCTGCCGTGCACAAATAAATGCCGACCCAATGTTTTTAAAACACATATTATTTACTGATGAGGCAACGTTTACACGTAGAGGCATCTTTAATTTTAGAAACAAACATGCATGGGAATTAGAAAATCCACATTTAATACACGAATGTCATTTCCAACATGAGTTTAAACTTAACGTTTGGTGTGGTGTAATTGGTAACAATTTATTGGGACCTTTCGAACTACCACCCAATTTAAACGGCGAACTCTACCTTGATTTTTTAGAAACACAATTACCAAATTTTTTTGATGACCTTCCTTTGAGCATAAGGCAAAATATGTGGTTCATGCAGGATGGTGCGCCAGCACACTACTCTAGACATGTCAGAGACTACCTAAATACCCATGATACAATAACAGGGAAGGTAGGATATTGCGCAGACAGCCGAACAGCTGTCAACTTTTGTGACGTAGAAAAGAGAGTAAACATGGCGTCTTGTTGTATTCTTTACCATTGAGCTTAGTGTGTTTCTTGGGCTTATTTCCTATTTTTCGGTTTCTGCGTGGATAATATCAGATTTAGATATTGTGTGGTGTGAACTATAACTTTTTTGCAGTGTTTGGTGCTAAAAGTCTTATATTTTATTGGGTAAAGAAGTGAAAATTTGACAATTAAAAATGCGTTGTGCCGTGCACAGTTGTAAAAACATTTATAATCAAGCGCAGAACTTTGATAAAAGTATTAGATTTCATACATTCCCTAAAGATACTTTGTCGCTAAAATTGTGGGTAAACGCTTGTTGCCGTAGTGATAGTTTTAATCCTAAAACGTCCGAATATGCTCAAGACATTTCAAGGACGACGACTTTGAAAGAAATTTGATGCATGAACTTTTGAATTATGACTCAAAAAAGGGGCCTAAGCTAAAGTGTGATGCAGTGCCCACGCTTAATTTGCCAAAATCATAACAACCATCAAGGACCGAGCAAAAACGACAAGAAAGAGCCACCAAAAGAGGTGCCAAATATGTAGAAGGACTTATCCAATCACAAACAACAAGGTATGTCAAAATTAAAATATATTATTTATTTATGCACTCACCCTTTAATAGGTATTTAATAATTAATGACGGTGGAGCTAAACAGGTTTAAAGGACAATTTTTAAAATCTGGTGATTATTATGAGTTTATTCACAAATAAATGATTGGCGGATGGACCAGTAAAGTTTAGCCCCACCATCTACAATTTTATTAATTGCTCAAACATTAATAAAGTTGCAAATTTTTGTGGATAGTATTTAATATTGATTTTGAATCATTCTCCTTATTTATTTTATTATGTATTTTGAAACAAAACTCATAGAAACAAAAAGTCAGAGGAAAATTCAGTATTTTTTTAGTGTATTCGTATTGTAGGTACTCGGAATCAGAGGTATGATTTAAGATTAATGTTGTGGCACAGTAGGTTAATTAATTGTATGATAACATGTATGTTTAATGGCGTTGGTTAATTGAGGATTTCATTACATTTGTAGCACTAACGAGCAAGAAATGGAACCTTCTAGATATATAACTGCTAGCAGTGAATCTTCTCAACTAGATATTTTGTTAAGGTTAAGTGATAGACATCCGGCCAATGTATCAGTTGGGTAAGATTTGGTTACTATTTTTTTGGAACATACGTTGTGATGATTCTATCTGTAAACGTATATCTATGAATGTATATGTAATATGTGTGCTAATAATATCTAGTTAGTTCTAATTTACTACAACTAGTTTTTGTAGTAAATTCAATAGTTCATTATTTATTTTTCATGTGTGTGAGTGTGTGATTTATTACTTAAATTATTTATTAAAATATGATGCCCTTGAACATGTAACAGGATATATATGTCATAAACTGAAGATTCCCACTGTAGCAGAGACCAGTCCATCATTTACATGGACTGATCAAGTCTACGAGGGTGGTCTGAAAAAAACTAATATAATAATTTTCAATAACGTCAATGGTGACACAATTAAAACTGGAAAGAACTATTTAAAATTGTAATGAATCTTGCCCTAGAAATAGGTTGTGATGATAAAGTTAAATTATTATTTTTGAGGCCTAGGATGTATTTTAGAATTAAAAATCTAAATAGTGAGGTCAGGGACAGTGCACCTCAAAAAAAACGGAAGTTTGCCAAAATAACAAAATAATATTTTTATTGAAAGTTATTTTCTAAATTAGGTATAAGTTTTACATCATTTTAATGCCGTTTTGTTTATGATTATTTTCATTTTATACCGGTATTTTATTTTATTTGACATCTATGTTGGGATTTGGTTTTGATAACGAAATCAAACAAGAATATTTAGGTTTAACCATGCTTTGCAGGAATCAAAATTATTTTCAATATAAAAATAACTATTACCAACAACTTGAAGGCATGACAATGGCCAACTGTTTATCACCGTTCTTAGGTAGGTAATCTTTTCATAAGTAAATTTGAAAATTAAATCAGTCAGGAGTTCAATTATTTTCCAAGGTTATGGTACAGGTATGTAAATGACATTTTTGCGATTTTTGAGACGAAAACTTCTAATATCCAAGATTTTGTAACAAACAACAGCTGCTTCCGCACCATTAAATTTATTTATGAAGTCGAGAACAATGGTCAATAACCATTTTTGGATAGTTTAGTAATTATAAATAGTAACACACTGAAATTTAACATTTATAGAAAAAGTACTGCCACTAACTGATATATTTCTAATGACTCCTTTCATGTGACCAACACAAAATGTCTAGCTTTCATCTTTTAGTACAGCGTATGGTTAACTTTCCTCTCAGCAGAGAACGATTTAATAATGAAAAGGAGACAATTAAAAATATAGCAAAAGTTAATGGTTTCAATGCTAACTTAATAAATATATTATTCTACTTCTTTCGTTAATCAGGATGAAAATACAAAATATGTCTCAATACTCCTCATTATATCTACTCCGCTCCAAAAAGTTCTTAGGTTTAAAATTAGTATAGCAAACTCAGTTTAACATTAAGAAAGTATTAAGTAGTCCAACGACGAAATTGACATATTGGAACAAAGTGGAATTTATGAAATTGGATACATGGATTGTAACTAAAAATATGTTGGGCAAACTAGAAGATGTATATAAACGAGATTCAAAGAACACCTAACTCATTTAAAGTATGGTATAGCAGAAAAATTAAGTGTTGTCGAGCCTGTTTTTGATAATGATCATAGAATAACCATTCAAAATTTAACATTAATTCATAATGTATTCATACGACAGTATGAAAGTTATTAAATGTAAGAATAGTTTAAATAGAGATAAAAGGCCTATTCCGTACAATCCATTGTATTGGTTGATTGAGCATGACCACTAGGATTCCAGGATTGGTTCTTTTATAAAATGGAGTTTCGCAGATTTTAAGTTTAGCTTTAATCATCTCCTGATGATTAAAGCTAAACGCAACGCGTCGAGTGCAAAATTATTTTTCGGTATTGTGGATAAAACTGTGTTTTAGGTCATTTGACAAGCTTAACATTATACATAGATCAAGTAGATTAGTAGATATAATGTTTATTTGTTCTATTTGTTTAATTATAATGTATATTTCTTGATAATTTAACTAAAAAAAAAGTTCTATGTTATTAAAAAATATAAGCTTTTATTTCTCGTTTTATTCTGTGTAAATGTATCACTGAGAGTGGTCATGTGTGCTGTTGAATGTACTAAAAAAAAAATCTGATTGTAAACTCTTGCCACAATCGGCTAAAGCGGAAAAATCCATATCCTAAAAAAAACATTAATAATAACGTGAATCATTTAAATTTACCTTTAATTAATCATCCAAAACTTCATTTACTAGATTATCCATCAAAATAAAACAAACTATTCAGTTAAATCTAAAATTTGCGTATATATTGCGGTTGTTACCATTATAATTTAAAGGGCTAACTCTCTTTGTGACGTCAATGCGCAGACAGAGACGATTTTGAAACCGCTGAGTATCCTACCTTCCCTGTTATTGTATCATGCTAAATACCCATTTTCCTGATCGTTGGATAGGTCGTGGGAGTCAGAGGCCATGGCCGGCGCGAAGTCCCGATTTTAACCAGTTGGATTTTTGTGTATGGGGTTACATGAAGTCGTTGGTGTACACCAAGGTGTACACAGAAATACCAGAGAGGAACTATGGCAGAGAATTGTAGATGCTGCACAACACCTACGTAACGAACAGTTATTTTTTAAAATTAGGAGGTCTTTCAGTAAAAGGACTCTTAAGTGTATTGAAGTGAATGGAACACATTTTGAACAGTTTTTGAAAAAAGAAGATCTCTTTTTTTATTAAAAAAATAAAATATTCCAAGTTACTACTCACTTAGTTAAGTTTGTTTTCATCGCTGTTGTTTTCTTTAAACACGAAATTTTCTATTGTCAGTGTTATTTTCAATAAAGTAAATTCAAGAACAATACAATTTTTGTATGTAATATTCCCAATTACCATTACCAGAACATTATTTATCATGTAGAAGATAATTGGTAAAAAGTAAGAAAATATTATTTGCTTGCCTGAGCTAGCACACTAAAAAGTTTAAATGCAAATATCTCCGAAACGGTAACTCTGGGCGACCTGAATTTAGTATACTTTTTTTACGTAATAAATATGGAAGAAATATTATTTTCATTAAAAATTTAAATACACTGAGGCACAAAAAAGTTATGACCTAATAAATGTGCGAAAAATGCCGCAGACAGTGCCCCCTACATTATACATTAATATTTGACAAAAAAATCAATTTCTCGACCTAAAAAACCCCTTATTGCAAAATTTTGTGAAAAAACGTTAGTTTTTCTCAAAGTTATTGGAGGAAAACAAAAATGAAATTTTATCTTTAACACCCCGTATCTCAATGAATATCAACTTTCGGATATAGGTAAGTATGACTAAATCCTAATATTTTTTCTTAAGAAGGTTGTGGTTTTCCCATGTACCATTAATTAGCGGACATAGTATATAGTCCACATTTTAAAAATTAATACATTTTAACTGTAATCTGACTAAACGGGCATATTTCTCGTGAAAAGTTGCTTCGGAAATACTTATACGGATTTTAAAAATTCCAATGAATAAACAAAGAGGTTTTCTAAAATGAAACATTTAAATTTTTCCCAAATACTTACTTCAAAAACTTTAAACAGCTAGAGACGCTTCACAAGCACCATTCAGTTATTGATTGCTTGTATTTAATTGATCAGCAAAATATTCAATATTTTAGTGACCAAAGGAATAATTTAGCAGCAAAATTGGATCAGCAAAATTACAACAAACGGACATCTTTTAATATGTTTATGAACATCTCTAAAAGTAAACTAACCCAAATTAACCCCAAACTTTCATATTTAACATTCTTTCCATCAAATGAAAAAGTTATAAGGCCTACTTACTTTTATTTAGATATACTTGTACTTAATTCATGTGAAAGTACGTTTTCCAATTCCATTTGAAAACTAGTATTTTCAACACATATGATGTAGTAAGTAGTACTTATACTACTTCACTGCTTCCATTCCAACAAGGCTGTTATCGCTATCTCATTTATTTATTTTGCTCCTCGTTCATTCGTTTTACTTATAAAAATATTTTTTATTACGCATGCATCATAATCAACGATTATTGCACGCTGCAGCGTGCTTAAAATGATGTTTATGATGCGCCTACTTTTTTAAAGGTTGCTATAGAAACCTTTGATCATGTCAAATGTGACAGATTAATATATTCGTCAATATATCCCTTAAGTTTAATATTTAAAACATTTTTGAGATTATGATGCATTCGTAATAAAAAATAGCGTATGATATACGTGTATAAGAGTCTTTTAAAGCCCTTGCGACTTACAAAACACTCCGCTGCGCGTCGTGTTTTGAAATATGTCGCGCGTGCTTTAAAGACCCTCTTATACACTTATATCATAATATACTATTAAATGTCGTTCGATTAAACTGGTGATCAAATAATTTAATTCATTATTAATAGAATTGTCAAAAACTTTCCCTATTTAGGCTTTTTTCTATTATTTTACAGTTTCGGAGATCCTAATAAATTGGCCACCGATTTAGGGCGCATTGTATAAAAAGAAAAAATACTGGTTCAAAAATTGAATTCTACCGAAAAACTCCGAAATTGGATTTGATTTGAACGGTAGTATATCGGACGACGCTTTCCGAAGCGGGGAGTAATGAAATAGACGAATACTCGCAAACAGCTCCGTATTATCTGTCAAAAATACTCGCTGGGTTCATTTGAAGTAGACAATCATCAAAATCAAACAGTCATAACTTTTAAACTAGCCGATGAGATTTAATGATTCTTTTTTTTATTTAATTGGTGTTTTTTTCATTACATGACCTGTGTTCTACTCTTATATGCATTTTATTATACCACTATAAATTAGTTGTTTCGCTTCCTCTTTATATATTTTTTAAATGCAGCTAGTGCCTAACATTAGAAAATATATTTTTTTCATTGACATAGTTAGAAATATTCAACAGCTAAAAAGTTCTCACAAATTAGGAAGAGCCATATCATAGAAGATGGTGCACTCATATGTTCTATGATTATAATTAAATATCCAACACCAATTTTTGGTTAAGTGCATAACCAAAAGCCAAAACTAAATTAAAAACATAGTTTTGCAGGGAAAAGAACGATAATTAAAACAGAAAGGGTATAACGGAACGTTGTGGATATATTATTTTTTTAAAACCTTAATTTGCCCCAAATATCTACAAAACAACATCGTTAAACTAAAACTGCAACGTTTTCTCGAACGTTTCAGTATCTATCTCAAAAAGTACAATTTTTGGAATACAGTCCTTTCTTAAATGTGTTTTAAAGCAAAAATATCATATTAATAATATTTAATAAAAGTAAAAGTTAATAAAATAAAACATTAAAACATATTTGCCGGTAAATTTTCAAAAAAGTGCCTTAAAAGAGTGCTTTTAGTTTTTGAATATCTCTAAAAATAACGAGGCTGTTACTCCTAGTAGTTATTCTAATTTAAATCACGTGATTTAAAAAAATGTTTACTTAAAGTGCGTTTCGTTATTATATATCTCATTGTTTACTTGACCATTAGTGCGATAATGTACTACTTACCGAATTAAAAATTGGCATCCATATTTATTATGCTACAGTATAGGTGTAGACAAATTGTACCTATATATTCGAAATTTAAGTTATTATTATACTGAGTGTTGCCTGAGAACTATCCCAGATTTCAACATCATTTCAAGATCCCGCCATTTAGGGATAGCGGGACGCATGGCAGTGAAATTCATACAAAATATCCAAGAAACTCTAGAATTTGTGCATGCTAGGTTTGAGGTGCGTACGACAAAGAAACATTTTTATAACGCAATATGAAAATCGATTTTGATTACTGAACGGCAATAAGGTTACTAAATTTGTAGTCTTAAAACAAAGGAAAAAACGAAGGAACTCGATAACTTTGAATTTGTACTTGACCTTTGTCGACTTTTTGTAAAATTTAGTACTTATGTACTTAGACCATGACTTCGCTTTTTTTAGAAAAGAACTGGCGCGGCAAACGAATTTCAAGGGATTTTCTCAATAAACATTGGTCCGTTCACAGTATAATAGGGCGCTCAGAAGATTTACTTTAACGGGTTCAGTTAAAAAAAAAACAGGAAGCGGATGACCCAACCCAAACTAGCCCTTTAAAAAGAGGATTTGGTTGATGATCAGTTGTCTGTCTGCAGGCTTATGCCAAGCAGCGCTGTGCATTACAACCTTCGCGGTTGTAATAGATTTCCTAATCAGGATTTAAGCTTACTTCTATTTAAAGACCTTCAAATTCCACAGGACCGTCAAGATAATAGAGTTTATTCTACAACAAGGAAAAATTTGATCAATGATCAGCGGGTATATCACGAAAAATCAACATTCTCCCAGAAACTAATGGTTTCCTATGTTGTTCTTGAAAGAGTAAATTACTTGCCTAATCCACGGTTGATTAAAACAAACGCTGAAAATTACATCGCATATATCCAAAATGATTTGATACTTGAGTTCCATGAACTTTATCGCGATAATAACTATATTTTTGTGCAAGATAGTATACTTTCTCATAGAGCTTTACGATCGCAAAATTTTCTGCTGGATAATGATCCCATATTTGTCGCAGCGAGCCATTGGCTGCCAAATTCATCAGATCTCAATCCCCTTGACTATTCCTTATAGAATCTGTTTTAAGAAGAAGTTTACTGCCAAAGAAGATAGCCTTTTGCGAATTTAAGGTAGTTGCAGGAAATAATTGAAGCAGTATGGCCAGAAGTAAGTCTACAATTAATACGCAAGGCAATTTTGCAATTCAAAAGAAGATTGCGTTAAGTGCATGCAGAAAACCCCCATTTTCTTCCGATATATCCCTTTTTCAAGTGGTGTGTTGTTTAGATATAGCAACAATGATAAAAAATATTACTTTTTAATACAAATTTTTTTCTTCATTTAAATCAATTAAACCTATTTTTCTTTAAATATCACCATTACGGAGAATACTAAAGTCTTACTAACAGACGATGCAACTTTCTTACTAGAACGTTTCATTTAGCAGACGTCTCGTACTTTGTGCCAACTACATTAGAATTGGACCTAGGGAATTCGTACTCGGGTATTGATGAAGGGAGTCGCCCCGATTCGGAAACTGCCTCGAAGGAGGGTTACAATCCCTAAGAGTAGAGTTCGAAGTAGAAAGTTTGAATTTAGTGATAAGGGTGTTCGGATCCTCGGCGAGTTCGAATCTGGCCTCGGATACGAGAAGCGACTAGATCGCGCCGGTTCCAATCGTGCCCGATGGCCAAATACTGCGCGCGACGCGACTTTAGGCGAATGTATGAGAATCACCCATGTGTTTGCGGTCAAGAGGATTATTTTCAACCGGTGTAGTGGTGCAATTATTAGAGCCTTTTCTTGTCATGCGGGCGCCTCAGGTTCGATTCCCGTCGATGGCAATGCATATTTTTTTATTTTTTTTAAGGTTATGTTTGTTTCTTTTTTTAAACTTAGGTTAGCTTGGGTTGCGTGAAGTGAAACGTTATAATACTTCTGACAATCGCCGTCGCGAACGATTGTGTTCGGCGCGACCAAGCCACTAGTTCGGCCACGACCTTCTCGAATACTAAAGACACAGTTTCCCGCGATTCTGAAATATCAAAGATAATTTTAATCAAAGGTGGTCATGAAATTATAATCGGATCTCTTAGATTATTTCATATTTTGGTTTGCTGCTCACAGACTTTAGTGTTTTTGTCGGGCACAAAGCTCGTGGAATATTGCTTAACCAACCCAAACACACATATGTACTTTTGATCCACTGATGTAGTTTCCACGGCATCCTGATACAGAACACACATAAAGCAGTGTTTTAAATACCTAACACCCTAGATTATGAAGTGGTTAAAACACTGCGTCATTTGTGTTGTGTGTAAAATTCTAGCATAGTACTTGCTATTTACCATCACCACGAATCAGTTGCAGCCAACATTTTCCTTTCTACCTATGGCTCAACTCTTTGCGTAGTGGTGCTTGAATTATTGTCAAATCAGCCTTAATATTTATATTTGATCGTTAAAGTTTCCTTTGACGCTGTACGTATTCAGATAATATAGCCTGTTTTGCAAAAACTGCCTTGACTGGTTTTGGTTTAGGTCCTGGATGAACAACTCTAACCACCTAAATTCTGATGTGGCCAGCAATATAATTTTCAAAACTACCATTTTAATACAGTAGAGAAGCCGGTTATAAATCATTGTGGATTTGAACCACGTGGGTTAAGTTGTTAGCCAAACATTCTCGGCCTCTACATCATTAGCCATGTTGCGGTGATGTGGATAGTGTTATTTTAAAAGTTTCTGTTAATGTAGGACATCTTTAAGGATTTAGACTCGTTTTCGATTAATGTATGATATCTCCAAGGGCTTAGATCAAGTTCTGGCTATCACTCGACATCATCCAGGTTTAGATTACAACGCCATTAGACAAATATTAAATGCCAATACATTAAGTAACAAATTTAAAAGTTTCTTATTTAACTACTTAACTTGAAGGAATGTTGTAAACATTATTAATTGAGTAGTCGGAGATATCAAAATATATTTACTTATAAATATAAGAATTTTTGGTTTCGTAAATAAGGCATCTTATATTATGACATGCTTCTTAGTAGGTATATAATTATAGTGAAATCCATAAACAAAGATTTTCCAAGACAACACTATATATTCCATCATAATATATAAATCTTTTAAAATATATCTTAAATGTTGTAAGCTCGAAAAAACTGAATGTTTATTTATTTTATTATGTGTTGCTTTTCAAATGGGACCTTGATATTAAAGCTCTGGCTCCATAACGGCTTTCCCAAAATGTAATAAGCTTTACCAAACAGTGTTTTCCAGAGTTTTCCCAAAAACGGCGTTATTCATGAATGTGAACAAGTTCTTTTCTTATATTTTGTTTAACCTGGGTATTAAGATTTATATAAACCTTTAACAACATGGAGATTGTATGAAAATGATACGTTTTGATGTATATTTTTATCTATAATTCTAAAAGTTCCTGCCTTAAATTGTGGTAATGAATAAGACTTAGAGTATTATTCTGCCGCGTTGCCAAAATATTTGGGTTTAGTATTTATATGTATTCTATGTTCGGGACGGAGAGGAAGTCTGAAAATTTTTCAAGTAGAAATTTTTGAAGCATTTAAATTATTATCATCTTCACGAGACAACCAATTAAAGTTTACATAAGACTGATATTGAGACATCTCCAATCCATATTGGTTATTAATAACGAAATACCTTAAGTAAGACTAATCCTTCTTTATTTTCGTCTGAGAAAAATCATTGCATATTTCCCAACCACAATTTTATAAGACGTTTTTTATTAACATTGAACATATCTGCAATAAATGTAAGATGCCTGACAGATATTTATTATTAACTTCTGCATACCGTTTGGAACACTGATTTAAGCCTCCTCTTATACCTTTTTCGACCAACATAATCATATCCAAATCAGTCAGAAGCTCTAGGTTGATGCTTTCGACATTGCGTTGCATATCCGAATAAATTATAAGCATGGACAGGCTCTATACGTTTTTAAACATGTGTCATAAAATTTATCAAATACATCAGCAAGTAATAAAATGTCTGGCTTCATATTTACATCTGAATAATCTTTGATTGTCCCTTACCGAAGAGTTTTAGACTTTCTG
Organism: Pissodes strobi; assembly: GCA_016904865.1. Lineage (NCBI taxonomy): Eukaryota > Metazoa > Arthropoda > Insecta > Coleoptera > Curculionidae > Pissodes > Pissodes strobi. The sequence continues at coordinate 89,083 of MU185518.1, forward strand.
CGCATGCGCATATTCCTTATTACTTATCATGGTATCGCTCAAACCATTGCAGAATGTCTTTTTCGAAGGTAATTTAGATTCATTTTAACATTGGCGCAGACTCCATCAAAATTTCAGAGGACAGTAAAATCCCTATTAATCGAAATTAACTAAAAAAAGTACAGATTAAATAAATGTTTAAGAAACAGTGACAATGGTCGTTAATTTAAGCGATCTTCTGTTCTAACTCAAAAAGATAATTTTTCAGTTGTGCTGATACTAAACGTCTTTCGTTGTAATAATATCGGCCATTCTTTTTACTTGAATGGAAAAAAGGATTTATGTCTTTTTTCCCTTTTCCATTCCGGTTCGCAGCTTTTATAGACTAATCTTTTTTGCAAATACTAATTTTTATTCCTGAAATATCGCGTCTGCTCGCCTTCCCATGATAATTGAATGTCTGTCCTAATTAAAGCGAAGCAATTTTCTACCACGATAAAAAGAAGATCAGAACACGTTTCAACAATCATTATTGTATACTGGGTGATTTAAGAATATCCATCTAAATTATAAACTGACAACATCTTTTTGTAGAATATAGAATTTAATTACCAAAAATAATCGTTTGGTTAATTTGGGCTAGCAGCGTAACCAAAGTTTACAGAATTAAAAATATAAGTTGGTTCACTAAGCGCCAATGCAATGAAATCGTCATATCAAAGGCGGGCCGAGGACGCAACGCGACGGTAAAAAAATATAGGGAGTATTGAGGCAATAAGAGCCGAGTTTGAAGCGATTTACTTCGGTCAAAGCGCTATTGGTAAACATAGAGTAAAATTTCCCGCTTAGTAAGTAATCAATGGAGGAGTTTAAGTAATGAAATATGTTTTTATTAAAATTTTGAAACCTATATCCCAAAAGTCCCAAAAAGAGATTATTCAGCATGTTTTAAAAAAAATACGGTAAATACGATATTGCATATAAAATTTGTAAAAAATATAATTTTTTACTTCAAGAACGGAATTTAATACCTCGTGCAAAATTTTTTCTTTTAATTTATTTTGGGATGAACTACAGCATAGTTTTCTAACACTTTACAAATTATTTTGGAAAAAGTTTTGCAAAACTAATTGTCTAAATTTTAGCAATTTCCATATTTCGTTAACACACAATAACTAATTAGCACAAAAGTTAAAGTAATAGGTTTTTAGATAAACCTATATTTGCAGCCATCTTACATTATTTTGCAAATGCACAAGATCTGATTAAAAGTTACCTTTTTTACTTGGTAACCCAGTTGATGAAACAGCATATGAATGTATACAGCTCCTAGAAGAATTTGCAAAACTGTTTTCATTAAAATGCAGACCACATATTCTAATACGGCTATGACATTACATTGGTGTACCATTCGCATATTTGTGGGATCCTATAAATTCTAAGGCACTTTTCCAGACTCGACGCCTGCAAGTTTTTTTTAATACATACTCTTATTGTGCTCACTATAAATCGATGTTAATATTGAACATTGAAGGACAAATTTAACTTGTAAGATTAGACCCAAACATACAAGTGAAGTTAAATAAAAGCTTATAATAAACTAATACATACCTACCCTTTTGGGCACCTAAAGAGCGATATATTATCTGCCATTCGTCTTTCACAATCAACTACTGAACAAACATTTCGACTAGACATTTCACTCAGAAATCCACAAAAACTAACCGCTATTTTTGAAATCTCACCCTATACGCCGGACCGTAAACAAAGGACCCCTCACCCGACAAAGAGAAAGAGAGAATTTCGGAACCATACGATTTTCTTTAAATTTTAATATGTTGTAGGTATGAATAAGTACTTCACAAAAATGTATGTCAGAATATGGTGGGGGGGGGGGGAGGCATTTGGCTACAGTGGCATATCAATGTTACGTTAATCACAATACGTATTTTAATTTTTTTTTTGCATTTTAAGCTAAAAAATAGTCTATATTTAATGGATTGTGACAGCTGTGGATATACAAAATAATCTTTAAGATGTAAGTCCAGTGGCGTACATAAAAATATTAAAAATATTTTTGACAATTTTTTTATATTTTTATGTACGCCACTGGGCTTACATCTTAAAAATTATTTTGTATACCCACAGCTGTTACAATCCATTAAATATAGACTATTTTTTAGCTTAAAATGCAAAAAAAATAAAAATATGTATTGTGATTAACGTAACTTTGATATGCCACTGCACTATATTCTAACATACATTTTTGTGAAGTACTTATCAATACTTACAACATATTAAAATTTAAAGAAAATCGTATGGTTCCGAAATTCTCTCTTTGTCGGGTGCGGGGTCCTTTAAAATAAACTTAAATCACCTAGCTCTCCACTGTAGACTGGCACCAGTCTACCGGGCAGGCGGGGAGTAGCGGAGTGGAATTTGACGATGGCGCTTATATTTTTAATTCTGTAAACTTTGGCGTAACCAACGAAACAAAACAGGGAGAAGGAGCAGTAAATTACTTTAAGTGTCTATTGACGTTGCCAAGT
>MU185518.1:92117-121815 GCA_016904865.1 Pissodes strobi
CAGTAAACGAGCATGTACCCTGTGAGAGATCTGTTGCATAGTCGCGCTTGCGGGTTTAGGTTATCGTTTTGTTTTCACATTGAAAATGTTTCTGTTTTCCTAAATAGGCCTCAAATCGTGAAAAAGTGCATGCTATATTTGCCACACATAACGTCGTACGCGTGAGAGATCGTGTTAGCTTGTTTATTTAAACTTAAATTGATTGTAACGTATCGGAATCAGTTCTAATGACTAAAATAAATTGGAACTAACTGAAACTAACCGAAAGTGTATTGAACGACTATCCAAAACTAACCAAAAGCACCAAAACGGGCTAAAACTTATCGAAATAGATTTAAAATATTGAAGTAAGTTAAAACTAACCCAAATTAATCGAATTTTGGTGACTAACCAAAACTAGCCAAAAACATTAAAATTGCTTATAACGTATCGGAACCGGTTCAAATTACTAAAATAAATTGGAACTAACTGGAAGTAACCGAAAGATGATTGAATGACTATCCAAAAATAACTAAAAGCACCAAAACGGGCTAAAACATATCGAAATAGATTAAAAAGATTGAAGTAAGTTAAAACTTACCCAAATTAACCGAATTTAGGTGACTAACCAAAAGCATTATAATAAATTTGCTTATGACATATCGAAAGGTGATTGAATGTCTAATCAAAACTAACCAAAAGTAACTAAGAGCACCAAAACGGGTAAAACATATCGAAATAGATTAAAAATATTGAAGTAAGTTGAAATTAACCCAAATTAATCGAATTTTGGCGACTAACTAAAACTAACCAAATCATTAAAATTGCTTATAACGTACCGGAACCGGTTCAAATGACTAAGATATATTAAAACTAACTGAACTTTACTGAGACTTGATTGAACGACTAACCAATAGTAGGTAAGTAAAAGCATCAAAACGGGCTAAAACGCATCGAAATAGATTTAAAATAATGAAGTAAGTTAAAACTAACTTAAATTAACCGAATTTTGGTGACTTATCAAAAACCCTAAAATTGGTTATAGTGTAACGGAACTGGTCCAAATGATTAAAATAAATTAAAATTAACTGAAATTAACCGAAAGTTGATTGAACGACTAACCCAAACTAACCAAATGCATCAAAAGGGGCTAAAACAAGTTGAAACTAACAATTAACCGAATTTTGGCGACTAACTAAAGTTAACCAAAAACATCAAAATTGGATATGACGTATCGTATCCGGCTCAAATGACTAAAATAAATTAAAACTAAGTAAACTTAACCAAAAGATGTTGAACCAAAACTAATCAAGAGTAACCAAAATGGGCTAAGACGTATCGGAACAGATTAAGAATAAAATAAGTAACTAACCCAAATTAACCGAATTTTTGCGACGACCTACATTATTAACCAAAAACGTTTAAATTGTTTTAACGTATCGGAACCGGTTCAAATTGCTCAAATAAATTGGAAGTTACTGAAAGTAACCGAAAATTGATTGAATAACCAACCAAAGCTAACCAAAAGTAACTAAAAGCACCAAAACGGGCTAAAACGTATCGAAAAAATTAAAAATATTGAAGTTAGTTGAAACTAATTCAAATTAACCTTATTTTGGTGACTAACCAAGAACACTAAAATTGGTTATAACGTTTTGGAACCGGTTCAAATAACTAAAATAAATTAAAACTAACTGAAATTAGCCGAAAGTGAACGACTAACCAAAAGTAACCAAAAGCACCAAAATGGGCTAAAACATATATATAATCAGAACAGATTAAAAATATTAAGCTTATAAGGTGAAACGAACTTGAATTAACCGAATTTTGCCGACTAACTAAAATTAACCATAACGTATCGATACCGGTTCAAATTACTAAAATAATTTAAAACTAACTAAAGCTAACCGAAAGCTGATTGAATGACTAACCAAAACTAATCACAAGTAACCAAAAGCACCAAAACTGGCTAAACCGTATCGGAATAGATTGCAAATATTAAAGTAAGTTAAAACTAATCAAAACGAACCGAATTTTTGCAGCTAACCAAAACTAACCAAAAAGATTAAATTTGATTATAACGTATAGGAGTCAGTTCAAATGATTAAAAAAAATTGAGCGAGTCTGGTACTAGTCGAGACACTGATGTGTAAACATATCCTATAACGACATCGGTTGGAAAAAAACGACAGCAGCACGTTGTGTTCCCGAGCGGTCACCCATCCAAGTACTAACCCCGCCCGACGTTGCTTAACTTCGTGATCGGACGAGTACTGGCATTTTTAACATGCTATGAACATTGCTGCTACGTTTTAGCTTGGTCATAGAATAAAAAAGAGGTTTAATAACCAAGTTTTAAATAATAAAAAATCAACGCGAACGAAACCTCGGGTAAAAGCTGAAAGTGTCCTATGTTCTTTACTATACTCTTGAAAATATCTGTACAAAATTTCATGATGATCGGAACAGTTTATGCGTGAAAGCTTAAGAAACATACAAACAAACACATTCGCATCTGTAATATTAGTTAGGATTATTTTATAATACTTACTGGCAGCTTCGGAGTGGATTAATTCACTGCACAAATTCGACACGATAATCTAATGCCATCAGGAATAACATCAATATATGGACACAGCTTATTTACCTAGTAATCGTGGGCCAACATCCTTAGATTTGGGAAAGTCAATAACCAAATTTTGCAAATTTTAGAAGAGGGCTATGACTCAATATTGTTTTAAACGTCTGGGCATCTGAATAAAGCTTTTGACAGTTCGTTTAATTTAAAATAATAATATACTCTTTTATCAACTAAAATCCGTTTAAAAACGATTTTAAATGACAAAATTGTATAAAAACCCGAAAATTCGGACTTTTGGACGATAGCCGTGGCTTCTGACGAATTTGTTGTAGATTTTGAAGCGAAAATTAATGTTAAATTCAACCGTCCATTAAAAATAAGCTGTGCTATGGATCCAAATACACTGCGAATATAATAATTTATAAATAATACTTTTGACTGTTCGTTTAATTTAAAATATGCTTTTTTATCATTAAAATCCACGGCAAAATTGTATATAATACCGCCCTAGCGGCTAGAATCAGTTTACACATTTTCGTCCCATTTTCCGAGATTTACCCTCATACTGCCGCGTAAGATGTTTACACATCAATAAATTGGAACTAACGGAAAGTTGTTTGAACGACTAATAAAAAGTGACTAGAAATAGTCAAAACGGGCTAAACAGAGTCAGAACAGGTTAAAAATATTACAGTAACATTACGGCTAAGTATATATTAAGAGATTTTCCTATCTAAAAGTGAAGGGTAATTTTTTCGGTTTTCATATCTGCACATTTTTGATGTGTACACATTTTACGCGGCGGTATGAGGGTAAATCTCGGCAAATGGGACGGAAATGCGTAAACCGTTTGTGATATTATAAGCCGTCGCATTGAGGAGCAAACTAATCCAGGACGTCCGTGAAGGATTTTTATACAATTTTGCCATTTAAAATCGATTTTAAACGGATCTTAGACGATAAAGAAGCATATTTTAAATTAAGCGAACCGTCAAAAGTATTAATCAGATGTCCAGACTTTTAAAACAATATTCAGTCATGGCCCTCTTCTATAACTTGCAAAGTTTGGTTTTTGAATAGACGGTTGAATTTAAAATGAATTTTCGTTTCAAAATCCACGACAAATTCGTCCGAAGCCACGGCTATCGTCCTAAAAAGATCGAATTTTCGGATTTTTATACAATTGTGTCATTTAAAATCGTTTTTAAACGGATTTTAGATGATAAAAAACATATTATTATTTTAAATTAAATGATCTGTCAAAAGTATTATTCAGATGTCCAGACGTTTAAAACAATATTGAGTCATAACCCTCTGCTAAAATTTGCAAAATTTGATTATTGACTTTACCAAATCAAAGGATGTCGACCCAAGATGAGTAGCTGGTAAAAGAATAAGCTTTGTAGATTTTCATGTCGAATGTATGCAGTGAATTAATCCACAGTAGAGTGCTATAGACGGCCTCAATTCTCCCCCCTCCAATTTTTTGCCCCTTACCCTCTCCGGTGACTTTGAGATAGACCCCGCCCACTTGGTCTTAAGTGTATTCGACCTTGAATGACATTGACCTAATTTCACCTTGAATGTCCTTGACATTTGATCTTGAATATCCTTGAGTTTTGTTGAAGGTCGCGCATAACGACCTTGGGATTGCTCCAAGCGTGTATGACCTTGAACGTCCTTGCACTGTTTTGTGATGTCTTTTACCTTGAATGACATTAGGATAATTTGATCTTGAATGCCCTTGAGTTTTTGATTACGCGGCGGTATGAGGGTAAATCTCGGCAAATGGGACGGAAATTTGTAAACCGATTCTAGCCGCTAGGACAGTACTTTATACAATTTTGCCATTTAAAATCGTTTTAAACGGATTTTAGACGATAAAAAAAGCATATTTAAATTGTAACGAACCGTCAAAAGTATTATTTTTATTATATTATATTCGCAGTGTATTTGGATCCATATCACAGCTTATTTTTAATGGACAATTGAATTTAAATTGATTTTCGCTTCAAACTCCACGACAATTTCGTCCGAAACGACGGCTATCGTCCTAAAAAGTCCGAATTTTCGGATTTTTACACAATTTTGCCATTTAAAATCGTTTTTAAACGGATTTTAGACGATAAAAAAGCATACTATTATTTTAAATTAAACGAACTGTCAAAAGTATTATTCAGATGTCCAGACGTTTAAAACAGTAAAAATTGAAAAAGCTGGTTATTGACTGTCCCAAATCAAAGGATGTCGGCTCGAGATTATAAGGTAAATATGCTACGTCCATATGTTGATATTATTCCTGGTGACATTAGATTTTCGTGTCGAACTTGTGCAGTGAATTAATCCGCTCCGAAGCTGCCAGTGCGTATTATTAAAGAATCCTAACTAATATTATAAATGCGAATATTTTTGCTTTTATTCTATGAACAAGCTAAAATGTACAGGTAACGGCCATAGCACGTTGAAAATGCCAGTTCTAGTCCGATCACTGAAGTTAAGCAACGTCGGGCGTGATTAGTACTTGGATGGGTTACCGCGTGGGAACATAACTTGCTGTTGTCATTTTTTTTACAACCGATGTCTTTATAGGATATGTTAATTTTTCTTTATTTATTTTTGTTTTAATTATGATAATGTTTAATATTATTGCTAAAAATGCATTTCTTTAATTACATACCTATATTATAAACACTCGTGTGTTTGTATTTTTACTTTTTTAAACTCTGCTTTTGGAAACTATATGAATTTCAACGCAAATCACATTTTTGCGCTTTTATTCATCATTTTCAATGTCTCCCCGGTTGCATCTTTGCGAAGGACTGTGAATTTTTGCATTGTTTGTTCAAAATATTAATTTGTAAAATGGAACAGGGCGAAGCTTCGACAAGTCTTGCCCCCCCCCCCCTGCAAAAGAAGTGAAAAGACATTTCACTGTAGGCGAACATGCATTGGTAAAAACCGTGTATGCGTGTTTGTTAAACGAAGTTATTGCTAACGTTGCAGGTGATAATTGGCAAAAATGTATCGAACATGTCATAAAACTAAAAATGTGGGATTTGGATACTACGGTCAAAGTTATAGTTGAACCTCTTATTATCAATATTGGTTTCGAAAGTAGTGATAGTAATGATTCTGAATCAAATTCTGATCAAACCTCCGATAACGAGTAGTAAACGTAAAATTTTATTGATTTTTGATGTAAACTTTCGATGCAACTTTCAATATGATATTTTATGATAAGAAAAATCCCTTATCATCCATGACACTTTTTTTCCCAGCCTTAATGAATACATAGTCCTATTTCTTTGTAGTACAATTTTTGTTGCTTATTACTATACGTAGGAATAATTTTGAATATACGTTTTTTTGTGCATAAACTTTATTTTTTTAAGTGGATATTTGCTTAAGTCTACTTATTACTATTTCATTATATAGTTATTATAACATAATAATTTACAAAGCAATTGTATCCGCCACTGGAATTTCCTTCTCTCTTCCCTTACCCCTCGTGGGGTGCCTTAAAACTAAAAATGAGTCACTGACTATTATTTCCGACTTGAACTATAGATGAAATTAATTGGACTTGTATCAAATTCATTTAGGCTAACCAAAACTCATCCAAATATCATTTAAGTTGTCTTTGACTATGTGTTTGTCAAGGTATTTGTGGAATTTGATGGCGCAACGCAAAATTCCTGTACTTTGAATCTATTTTACCTTGGTAAAATCAGCTCCTTGCGAGATTTTCTAAAATTCAAACTGTTCTATAAGACATAGACTTTCAAATTAAAAGAAGAAAAAACCCCAAATCAATGGTAACGTATAAACGCAAAAACCTACCTTATTTAAGCGCACAAATTATTTGTAAAATCACTTGAATTTTTACATCAATGTCTTCTTTGATTTGTATCTATTTCCAAGTTTAAATCTACCACACATGTAATGTTACATAACTGCCCAAAGACAGAAACTAAGTTCTTTGGCAAAATACATTACAACACAGTTTTACCCACAACTCCGACCCAGAATTTTTGCCTGCGACGCGCGTTCGGCTTTCCATGTTAGCGTAATCATAAGATGATTAGAAACGTGGAATATGACCCAATTCAAACAATGAAATGAAAATTTAATAAAAAATATGCATTTTTAGGCACTGCTAGTGCTTATCATTAGCTAAGCACTAGAAACTTACGGGGTGTCCTCTGTGAGCGATTTGCAGCCAACGCGAACGCGAAGCGCTGGCGATGCTGTACGAATATTTAATATAGTCGCACGGCATCGCCACTGATTCGCATTCGCGTTCACTGCAAATCGCTCACCTAGGACGGGACGCCCCGTTACCTACTCTAAACGCGTGATCCTAAACAAGGTGAAGGCTGCCTTCGAAACTGCCAACTTCAAAATCTCAAAAATCACAGAAGCGTTAAAGAAACTTTTTGAAACACTGCAAAATTATTCTAATTTTCACGTGATCCTCAAGATCTAACCTTAAAATGATACTTAATTTTTTAAAAACTTAAGAAATATTAACGATGACGAAACTATTTGAAACATTAAAAATGCACCAACGAAACACGAATTCGCTAACCTTGATATTAAAAACTCCAATATCTTAAAAACCATAGCACTAAAAATATTTTGTGAATCACTAAACATTTTTACGCATTTTCACGTAATTCTAACGAGTTTGGGTTCTGGAAATAAAAATTTAAATATTTGAAAATCCAATAAAATACTAACAAAACATTCAGAAGCACTAAAACTGCACTAGCGAAGCACTAAAATTGATACAAGATTTTGCACATGTTAAACAGTTTAGGCTGGTTTGCTTGGAAAGCAATGCAGGGGCTAAACACGTTTTTAGAAGCACTTAAAAACTAATTTAATTTTCAGACGATCCCAATGGGGGCTGATCTCAAAATAGAAGGCTCAATATCTTTAAATAGATGTCTCAGTATCTTTAAAACCATAGAAATAGTAACAAACGTTTTTCAAGCATAAAAAAATTTGTAAATAAACTACTACACAATTTCAGTAAATTTTATGAAATCTTAAAAAGACTGAGGCTGACATTGAAATCGCAACTTAAATATCTACCATTCAATTTCGCGAAATCCTAAACAGACTGAAATTACAAATTTAAATATTTTAAAAGCTTTATATTATACACTAGCAAAACTTTTGAAGCACCAAGCGAGATTCTAAACAGTTTAATCGCTGAACTTGAAATAAAATACAATACAATGTACAGGGTGATCCCCTATAAAGTCGCCCCCTTTAACTTTTTTATTTTAAGTGTCTCGAAACTGATATGTAGGTACTGAAAAATGTTTTTTTTCTGCATATAAAAAATATCGGAAAAATGATCAGTATAGAGGGAAAAACAAAAAGTAATTTTTTTCAATCGATATATGAATTTATTTTTCGATTCCTCGTAAAATATTAAGCATATTTTATGTAATATGTTATATCTCTAGAGTTAGTAGTTTCACAGCTATAGACAGTTGAAAATCGGTACTTTGGCTACTTTCACCTTGGTAGCAAGAAGATCATTAGAGGTGGAGTAAAATGAATTTCACATTCCTATCTTAACTTTTCAAGAGCTATCTGACGATACTAACTGGCAGGCGGTACCATGGGTATCAAATCTAGTACCTCGGTAGGTACCATCAATTAGCACCATCAGGCAGCTCTTGGAAAGAGAAGATAGGAATGTGAAATTCATTTTACTCCATCTCTAATGATCTTGTTACCAAGGTGAAAAGTAGCCAAAGTACCGATTTTCAACTGTTTATAGCTGTGAAACTACTAACTCTAGAGGTATAACATCATACATAAAATATGCTTAGAATTATACGAGGAATCGAAAAACAAATTTATATATAGGGTGTTCTATTGAAAAAAAATTAACTTTTTGTTTTTTTTCTGTATACTGATCACTTTACCAATATTTTTTATACGTAGAAAAAAAAGTATTTTTAAGTACCTACATAACCATACTTTTAATTTTTTTCGGGACACTTAAAATAAAAAAGTTAAAGGGGGGCGACATTATAGAGGATCACCCTGTACATACATACATATACATACAATAATTAGAAATAAAAAGAAACCCTAACGTAACTTTTTGAAGCTCTTAAAATGCATTAACGAGACATTTAAAGTAATAGTAAATATCTCGCCATATTAATAATTTTTTTGGAATAGTTCGCCAACGAAACATTTGGAAGCACTAAGAAATATATTGAAATATAACACCAAACTTTACGCGATATTGAAAACCCTGCGGGTTTGCTTTCAAATAAAATAATCTAACAGAATTTGTCTGAAGCACTAAATATATAATCTAAAGAATTTGTTTGAAGCGTTAAAAACTCCATCATCTCAAAACCAAAGCACTATCGATATTATTTTAAGCTGTAAATAGCATTAACGACCAACTGAATATAGTACTAAATTTCACTAGTTCCTTAAGAGTTTGGGTGTTGACATTGAAGTTAAAAACTTTAATGTCCCAAAAACCAAAAGAGGCATTAATGAAAGATATTGAAGTAGTGAAAAGCAATAACGAAGCATTCAAAAACTTTGAATATGACGTTCAACAGTTTTGGAAGTTAATCTCGCAAACCTGACCTGTACGAAGAAAAAAAAACAAATTTTGAAGTTAACTTTACTTACCCAACTTTTTTATACCAATGTATTCTTTTAGTTTCACGTGCCCGAGGAGATCGTCTGAATAACAATATTTTCCAAAGAAAATGTGGTACGCCACTGCTCTTATATTTTAGTCTGTTCCCTTTTTATACACTGACCATTAAAAGCTGCTCGCTTGCTTCCTTGTAATTCTATTTCCCATTTCAGGAAAACAATTGAAAAGTTCAACTCTCTCCGATCCTAAATTCGAAGGAAATAAACTTGTTTACAACTTAATAAAATCGTAATATAATGAAGATCAAGTGAAAATAAAACTTAAAGTTCCTAAAACTTTAATGCATTAATTTCAAGATACAGCTAACTAATAATTAAATTCTCTTCTAGATAAAAAATAAAATTGAATTTATTTGACATGTGTATTGAAATGTAAGTATCTATTAGTGCACATTTCATTACAAACACATTACCTTACATCTTTGTTGCATATTAAATTCCAAAAGATTTAAGATATGTAAAACATTAAATAAGAGTTCCAAAATCAAAACTTTAGGTGGAAAAATCACAAAAAATAAAATTGGTTAGTGTATTAAAAAATAACTACAAAAAAAAAACAATGCCGTACCAGTATTTTGGATACCGAGATGAAGAGTCAACAGAGCCGCTAAACTTCAGATACACTTGGTATATGGCATTATAAGCACAGTTTAATTATTCAATACAAGATTCTAATTATAAGGATAAGATAGGGCAAATAATTATTTTAACTGTTTTAAGATAAGAGTTCGGCACCTTTGTGCTCTCTAATTTGGTGCCTAACTATTTTTTGTATTATTGTTCTATGACCTATATTATTTAGAGCTTTGTTTTTCCGTCTTCTTGAAATGTATTATAATATTATTCTAAGCACACGGTTGTCCCACTTTTCGGCGCGTTGAAACGATTCATCGGATGCATTTATATTCCTTGGTTGGGTTGCTATGGTCCTGTATATATTAAATGCAATGTTAACGATCATAAATAAACACCAGTGTATGAATCTGATATCGATTCGCATTCTAATGGGAAATTTTGCGTCTTTAAGTTGTACTTTTTGCAGGTTAAATAATAGCATGACGTAATTATATTTCTGATTTTTTTTATTTTTATTAGAGTAAATTGAAATAATTTTTATTTTCAAAATCCAACCATAAATGTCTGAAGCTAATATATAGCGATCCTTTGTCCAAAAGCTGATAGAGTCGAAGTTAAAATTTTGTTTTAATTTTTCATAAATAACTTCTTTAATAATTGTAGTATTTGCAGAACATTTAATAATGAGGGATTTACAGGGATGAGAAATTTAAATCCTCTACACTTTTGCTGTACGTTTTAGTGAGCGCTTCCGGCAGTAATTTGCCTGCATTTAACATATATTAACTTTATGTGTTAATAAAATTTTTTTTTTCTTCGAACTTTTTATCAAAAAAACGAATACCGAATAAATGACGTAAGCAATCGTTTTTGAGATATTCGGATTTAAAAGTTTTTTACTAAGAGTCATTATTGCCTCTTAAAATAACATAGCATTTAAATTTCCCGCCACCGGCCTCTGAACAACCTCCGAAAAAGAACAATAATTGAGCATCTCCAATCAAAAATGAAGGATGATGTAATAGTCAAGAATTTATAGTGAATCACGTCGCCCATGTGAACTAATCCTTGTTGATGTCTAACGAAGATCAAAACTCTTTAGTGGTAGCTGACAGTTGTAAAGTGATGTAGCCCACGTGAATTAAAAATGATAATAACGTAAAGGCCGAGAATGTTGGCTATTTTAAAGGTTTTTTAGGTTTATGTCGAGACTCGAGATCTTTGCTAATTAAAAAAAATATAATTTAACATTTAAGTAGTACACATTACTCGAAAGATGACTCTACCAATAGCAAAAGCTTAAATCTTACTAGTTAACCTCGATAACATTTAACCATTTACTTAAGAATGAAACATTTACTCTCAAACTCAACTGCTTCGGTTGTCCGGTGGTTATCAAGCCTGAGTAGCATTCTAGAAATCCGGGGTTCAATCCGCACAAGACTCTAAGTCTTTTGATAATTATATGTAATATTATTTAATGACAAGCGTCTACAGACACCGGAATATTTTGGCTTTCAAAACCCCGCATGCGCACTTTATGTTTTTAAAGGAAGGATATTTGAAAACTATATTTAAAACGTTTTGTGTTATTTTACTTTATATGCATCAACATTTTTTATTTTCTGCGTAAGTTAAAGAAAACAGGCATGGTCAATTGGTCAACCTGTTCTTTACATTCGTGTCTTGAGGTACCAATTATACTTTGACTTTCGGGCTTTCGCATCATGATGATTTAGGAATGAATGATTCCGGAATTCAATGGTTATCACTTTTAATTTGTAATTTAGAGGTATGCGGTTCATTCTCCCAAGACTCCTAAACTTTTCTAAATAAAAGTAATTTTTATTTAGAATGCTACATTACTCTAAAGATGGCACTCTCAAGAGAATTCAATTTAATACTTACTGCTAATTTCCATTTTAAGTGCATCTAATATGTTTCTATGTGCTCTATGCTACTTTTGCTCACTCCTAAATGTCCTATTATAATTTTCCCTAATATCTAAGGTATTTAACATTGACACCAGGGTTTGTAAATACTGCCCTATTTATTCCCCAAAATATCTCATCTATACTTCCGCTACTCTTAATTTCATTACATTTTTCTTTTTCTGCCTCCTATATAATCATATCTGTCGTATCTTCTATACTATCATCCGCGTTGGTTCTGAATCTTCTTAGTTACTTAGTTTCTGTTTTCCTTACATTTGCTTAGCTTTAGGTTACGGCTTACTTATTTTTGTTTTGCTTTTTTTGTATTTTCTTAGTTTTTGTGACAATAGTACCTTAGATAATAGTATTGTATGACTTTCCCTATGTTTGGCGATATCCATCTTTAATACTAGTTTAATTTTTCCTCGTATATTGTCTATTTATATGTACTTTTTATGAAACTCTAATTTCATCTCTTAGTTCCTCGTATATTTTGCTTTCCAAGTGTCTGACTTGTGATTTCCCATGCAGTAAGTTATTTATCTGAGACAGTTGTGCTCAAAATTCTGTATACTTTATACTTTTATACTCATTCCTTAGTTTCTCCTTTATTTCTTACTTCTTAAAAACTCCTTCTCTTCTCTTCTTCTGCATTTTCTATTTGCTTGTTCCTCTGCCTAACTATTATTGTCTCTATTATCTATGGTATTTGACATTGTTGCGCGCAACTTTTTTCACTAAAAGTTGCTTTTAGTTGCTCCCCTAAGAGCTCTTTCACACGAGGATTCTGTATGCGAGATTCGCGTATCCGAGATACAGAATCGCGGTCGAAAACTTGGACTGCTGTATCGAATTCACGTATTTCTTCAATCAGTACTAAAATAGTCGCAGTGCCGGTCAATGATCTAATTATATGGGTCTTCAGGAAAGAGGTTAAGTTCAACCTGAATTAGCTAACGTGTTTCAATGTAACTGACACATCTCTTTGAGACAGGTAAAATATAATAGTATATTGTGCAACAAGTGCTGAAAATAAGTCATGAGACTTTATGACACTCGCCTACGGCTCGTGTCGCCAAATTGTCTCATTCGTGTGAATAGTCATTTCAGCACGTATAGCACACTATACTCTTTCTACGACTGCTACGTACAGGGTGCTCCATTGGGAGTGTGGTAGAAAATTACATGTTATAGGTATGGGAAACTTTTTTATTATTGATTTATCAGAAAATTTTGTTCCTAATGAAATAAGCTACGTGAGTAAGAGATTCTCGCTAAACTATAACTAGGGGCACAGTCCTAAAATGAGTCCACCGGTGTGGGGTCCCTATTTACTAAATATTTTGAAAAAGAGGCTCCGGGACGAAGCCCTAAATTGAGGCCCCAAGGGGGCGAAACCCTAGAATGGGGCCTATGGCACGTGAGTCCCATTTTTTACACACGCCGTGTGCAAAGTTTACTCTTCACACGATGTTTGAAATGTCGACTTTTCAGTTGTTAGTGCGTTTGTGTCTATTTTCAGGACAGTCGTAGAAAAAATACATATCGTTGCTGTTAGTTATATTATTAACATATTATTAATCATGAGTAATTGAAACCGATGTTGCCACATTTTCAAATCAATAAATATACAATATGAGTATGTGTCAAATTCTTTGGGATTTATTAGCCGTCATCTTGAGTACAGCGTTAACTTAAATATTTTTGGTAACTGCTTTATGCCGAACACCTTAACTAATTCTAATACATAAGACTGAGTATTTCATCGTATTCTAAGCAATATATATTTTTAAGGAATTGGTTGTCAATTCTCCAAGTGAAAGGAATTGGCGTGGAATATTTATCGCCCTTCTGGTGATAGCAGCTGTCCTGGGACTAATCGTTTTTAGTATCGTATTGGTCTCGCCGCCCGAAGAGTCGCCAAGAATAAAGGGAATTAAACCGAGCTTAGAAGATATTTTTATAAAATTGCCGCCGCCAGCCAGGTTCAACGGAACCTGGATATCAGGTAATATTTAATAATTTATATTTAATTCCTAGCCATAAGAATTTATTTTTAATTTTTTTGACTTTGTTTATGGCTTTATTCACAAAATGTAGTATAAATATGAAATCATGCTTGAATTTATTATATGACATTTATTTCATCTTCAAGTAGTCCTCATCGATGTATACATATTTAAAATACTTTTTATGTTCAAAAAAAAACACAACATAATACTTTTAATTAATATTTTTAAAAACATTTATGTAATTAACCACACATTGAAAATGTTTCCTTTAATTCTAGTTTTAGCACACACACAGAATAAGTAACATTTTGAACATTAAAATCGAACTAGAAATTTGACGAGTACCAAAAAACTCATTTTAATTAAAACAATCTTTATAATAAACTTGTTTTAACGTATTATGAAGTTTCATGAAATTTTGCTTAATACTTCTAAATCCAATGGTTTTCGGCTTGATATCTCCACGTTTGGACTAGCCATAGAATCCCAACTGCTACAAATTTAACTTTCCAATTTTACCCTTTAGAACCTTAGAATAATAACCAACTCAGAATAGTGCATTAGATATAATTTATGTTGAAAAAGAAATATATCAAATATCGTGGAGATATACAGTATATTTGCTGGAAGACACATACTTTTAAAACTGCACTACCGATTAGTACCCGGTTCAAACTGAAATAAAAGAAAAAAATATATGAAAAAATTAACGATAAATAAAGGTGTATAAATAGAAAAAATATTAAGATTTAGCAATAGAAATTAGCAAGGAAATAAAGTAACAACAAATTACTATAACAAATTTGCTAGATGGTACATAAAAAAAGGGGGGAAACAAAAAGAAAAATGGAAATAAAAAGAAAAATGGAAGGAAAAAATAGAAACTAGACATTAATTACTTACAACAAAATAGAGGTAAATACAAAGTTAAAGTAAAATAAGGACTTGTGTAAAGCAGCAATAGAATCCTTGGGGAAATAATCAGGACACAGATATATTACTAAATTAGATTTGTTTGGAAAAATCTGCGAACCAACAGTATGTTAAACCTAAAAAACTGAGAGTAATGTGTCATGAATAAATTAAAACAAAACAAAGGTGTATATAAAAACAAGGTAGGACTGGTAGGAGAACAACAAACACAGAACATTCAAAGAAGTAACGCATATATCTTAGAGAGAAACAGTACATAGCAGAACACAGCAGAATCAAACGAAAAATGAAGTAGAAAACAATAACTAGAAATGGAAAATAAAATAAAACAGATGTATATAAACAAAGGAAAAAATTACTTGCCCAAATCATAATATTCAGTTGTAGAGCTATCGAGCAAAAACAACATCAAGATGGAAATAAGAAGTAGAATACAAGAGAAATATAATATGGGCAAATTAGAATGAAAAAGGTGAATATAAGAAGAAACAAGAGAAAATTGGCGAAAAACTTAGAAGTAACACCAGAAAAATTTAGAAAATAAACAGAATAAAGAATTATCAGAAATACTATTAAAATAGTTATGCTGAAGGACACATGTTGGAAAAACTACATTTCAATAACAAGATTGAATTGAGAAGGAGAATAACACTTAAAATATAGCAGTTAGACGGGGACAAATTAATACGAAACAGTAAATAAGAAAAAAACCGACAAAAACTTAAAAAAGATTAAAAAATTAACTGCCTTACAGATTAATGGCAGCGTCGAACTTAAAATGAAAAATAGCGAGAAATGAAAAAGTAAAGCGTAACAAAGATGGCGGTAAAGCTTGTATGAAATTTTGAATGTAACAACAGATATATTAAGGAAATAAACAGTACACAAATATCACTTACATAAAAATTACTAAATTAAATTTGTCGCAGGGTACATGCTGGAAAAACTACGTGTTAATTAAAAGTTGGAAGGGAAAAGAAGAATACAAGAGAAAAATGTCAACTGGATATCGATAACAAAAAACAGGAAATGCTGAAGATAAGGAGAAAATACTGAAATAAAGGGCGCAGAAGCTAAAAGCAGCAATATTAAAATTATGGAAATAAATAAAGCACATAATTAACAGAAATATTATTAAACTAGATAGTTTGAATTGAAAGAGAGAATAAAAGTTAGACATACCCAAATTGGTACATACAGATGCGTATTTAAAGATGATGATGTAGAATAATAAATAGCGTTACACTTTGAAAAATGAGAAGGGCATCGACGAGATAAACTGCACAACAAATTAACAGAATATTCGACCTAAAAGCAAAACAAGTAAACATAGGTGAATATAAAGAGAAATAAGAAAATAATTGGTGCAAAACTTAAAAGTAATGTAGAAAAATTGATTGCATAGAATTGACAGAAATATGATTAAAAATAGATGTGCTGCAGGCTGCAGGCTCATGTTGAAAAAACTGCAGTTTAATGGCAAGTTTGACGTGAAATGAAGAATAAAAGTAAAAAGTACAATAAGACAGGGATAAATATTATATAATATATATGTCGTAGTCTCATGGTGAAATCCGCCTTTTCATGAAAAGACTAGTCATATCATGAAACGTCGGCATATTGTGTAAATAAATGAGGCTACATAATCTGCCGAGGCGTTTCCCGAAATCACTACATTCTTTCGGCGGATAGCGTCGTAACATGATCCGACTGAATTTAAAGAACGGCACTTCGTGAAGCGGGCAAAGCGGCTATATAATATTTTATCTTTATTTGTGGAAGGCATGGAACAAAATACTGGAAAGGAGTTATTTAATGGACACTACAATGAATACTATAGGCAGTATCCAAATAATACCATACAATATGCAACAATTAAAAAAGGTATGTATTAAAACTTTAACAATATGTCTTCGTGATGCAATCAATTTCTTGCAAGAGCTCTCGTGGTGTAGAGGTTTAAATCGTTGGGTCTCACCTGGAAAACAGGGGTTCGAACCCCGTTGCTTTTTTTTTATTATGTTTCTAAATAGCTTTTTTTCTTGATTTTGGGTAAGTCTTGGGTTAGATTGGGTTAGCACCTGGTTAGTTTCCTTTTCTTGAGCCCCCGTAGCGAGCGAAGCGAGCGGAGGGCCATGCGTATCGACCAATAGGAGAGACCGATTTTGATATAGTCGGCTACGCCTGTAAAGGATCTTAAAATGCGTATAATCCTATCTTTAAATACCAAATTAACATATATTCAAACGTAATGTGCGCTCTCTTCGTGGGCAGTTCATGAAACGGGAACGTTCAAAGTTAGGCAGGTTGTGTTACACACAATACGCTGCCATATTATGGGTTTTTCATGAAAAGCCTTGTCTGATTATGTAGCTTCATATTTTTACATAACATGCCGACGCTTCATGATGTGACTAGATTTTTCATGAAATGACGGATTTCAGTATAAGACTACGACATATATAATAAAACGAATATAAATTAAACGAAAATTTGCATAAAACTTAAAAAGCAGCATCGGAGAACTAAACTGCGCTACAGATTAATAGCAGCTTCAAACTGATAATAAAATAAAACATTTATAACTAGAAATAGAGGAATTAAGCCGAAGGAAACGTATGCAGTTAAAAATGCTAAAAAACAGTTGGCCTAAGTCTAAAAACTTACCAATAGAACTATCGAGGGAAACTGGAAAATAAGAAGAAGAGAGAACAATAATCACTAGACATCGACACTTTGAAACGAGACATGGGTAAATACTTATATTCACTTTCAGTAGGTAAGAAAGAACTTAAAAGACGCAAAGAAAAATTAAGGAAATAAAAAGTACACAGAATTAACAGAAATATTAGTAAAATAGATGCAAGTTTGAAAAGTAAACACAACGCAGGGGTGTATTTAAAGAAAAGATAAGTAATTTATCAATTGACATAAAATTTAAAAACTGATATCGCTGAAATAACCAGCACACAGTAACACAGGGATATTATTATATAGCGCATATTTGAAACATTGACAATCAACAGTTAGTTCGAACTGAAAAGGAGGATAAACAGAAAAACACAAACCACGACATCTAGGCACATTATATTAAATATGAAAATATTAAAAAAAAATGGGACACAATAGAAACATCGACGGAGTAAACATTGCACAGAAGCAGTACCAAAAATGTTACAAAAATTGTTCAGTAAACTACACTATAGATCAACAGTACTTAGGTTCAAACTAAAATAAGAAACGGGATTTAAACATGGAAAAATTAAAACAAAACTTGTATATAAAAACTTAAAAGACTGTGAAAATGCAAAGCTGGGGATTTTTAAAGTGTTTATTTATGGCTCTAGATACGGCATCCTCGCATTTCTGATTTTGGGTTACTTTGCGTTGGATTGGTTTAAAATGGCAATAGTGCGGGAAAGAAACTAATTTGCCAAATTTGACCTTAATATACATTTTATTAATTTCACCTCTAAAATTATTAATTTTGTGTGTTTATAATTATTTTAAGCTATCCTATTTTAACCAATGTTAATTTGTTATTTATTTTTTAAGAGGCCAATACATAGCAAGAACTCTCATTGATCCTGTCAAAATAACATGTTTTAATTTACTTTGTTTTGGCTTAGTTTAATATTATCTATTTTAAAGCCGGCCCAATAAATTGAGTTTTCCAATAGGTATCTTAGTAATTTGGTTTATTAGCTAACAATTAAGGATAATTGCCTATTAGGCCAAAGAACTATCTTTCAGTTTCTCTACTTTCATATCGTTATTTTTAGATATAGTTTTATAAAGAATTATGCCACTGAAATTAGAAAACATGTGCTTTCAAAACTAAAAAATATAAATGGTGTTCCATTATATATATAATTTTTTTTTTAAAAGGGAATAGCGATACCGTTACCACCACAAGGTCGGGAATATTTAACTGCGTTATACTAAATCTATTGCGGGGTTTCCTCGAATGTGCTTAATGTCATCTGTCTTAGTTGGTGGTCTTTCTCTGCTTCTATAAGCCTTTTGTCGTGGTCTTCATTCGATTATTTTCTTCCTTTTTTGTTCTGGCAATATGACCAGTTAAATTCCACTTTATACACTGTTTGCTCCACTGCATCCATAAAACCTGTTCCTCGCCGTATTTTCTTTGTCACCCTGCCCCTGAGGGAGATCCTCAACATTAACCTTTCCATCGCTCTCTGGGTCACTAATATCTTACTTTGTTTTTTTTAGTTAAAGTTAGGGTTTCAGCTCCATAGGTCATGACGGGCAGGATACATTGGTCGAAGACCTTGCGCCTTAGTTACATAGTTATGTCAGATTTAAGTGTCTCCCTCATGTTACCAAACGTGAGGTATATTCTTTTACTAATCTCGCATGTCTAGTTGTCTCGGTCAATTCGAATTTCATGTCCCAAGTATTTGTAGGACAACTTCGGCATCCCCCATATGGATGTATCCGACGACATTGTTTTTATGATACACGTAGCGATATGTAAGTTCGTTTCCGTGATAAACAGGCTTGATAATTCTTAGCCTTCATCCGCTCGTAGTCTTGACCGACCGCTACCTTGGTCAGGGTTTACTGAGCCGCCGAGGACTGGGGGCCATTGCATGTTTTGTATCATGTCATGTGTGAATTTTCGTGGTTGTTTAGGTAATTTACCTAGCACGCTGGCGTGTAGGTTGGTAGAGGGCTATGTGAAGCGAGTTACAATTTCCCCACTCCATGTTAATATGGTTACCATCGTGAGTCGGTCGCCCGTTGGTTGTCTAGCAGGATGTAGTGAGTCGTCGAAACAACTATTACTCATGCAGATGAGGTTGACATTTGGACAGGCTTTTAACCATCTTTCCCTCGTATCATAACCCACCTAATATTAGTAAACCTTTTCAAATGGAACAAATTTATTATTACTACATTTGTGAATTCTGCCAAAATTTTTAAGTATATTTTATATAACATAACTTATAAAATATGTGTTTAAAATATTGACGTTTGACAATTGAGGTTTTAGTTTATGCGTTATGACACGCTGTAGAATCTAAACGGCTTAACTTAGAACGAAACGGTTTGCATTTTCCTAACTTAATTATTCGTAATCTATTGTCCGTTATCAACTTCCGGATTGGCTGAATGTATCCAAAAACCGGAAAATTTGTCCTTCCTGCTAAACCAGAAGTTGATGTCATACGATAGATTATGGAACACTAAGATAGGAAATTACAAGCCCGTTTGAATTAGATGGCCTGCCATATTATGTAAAATGTATTTTTTTTTCAAAGGTCACTATTTCGAATAGAGTTGAATTTAGGGTAAGGCATGTTATGTCAATGATGCTTAGCTGCATGATCGGATGGAATACCTGCCATCTTGTTAAAGAACTGTTCCAACGAAGTAACACCCATTTTTTCTCTGTCTTATCGATAAGGGATTTACCATAGAAATAGGACTCCTAGAAGGCTGATAGAGTGAGAAGTCCCTCACGGAGAAAGGGAGAAAACAATAGGGGTTGGGTGATAATACGCTTGCGCGGGCGTGTAAATAAGGACCTATATTTACTTGCTTACATGCAGTTTATATAACAACACCGTTGCCAAACTAGGAGAAATTTACCGTTTTATGTGTATTTTAATTAGATGACTACTGAGAAACGTAGGAAGTAAACCCCGAAACGATTTTTTTTAAATCTGTTTCATATTATAAATTTACCCTAATATTTTCGAAGTATATGTTGCTAAGATTTTTGATTATGTTAATAATTTTTGTGTTACGTTAAAACCTAGTACTTTACATACCCTATACTTGGCAACGTTGCAAGTTGCAAGGACGTGGACCCGATCGGACGCCATCATGAATTCTTGTTTTCTTTGTTTTTCGACTTTCGTTGTTCAGTTTTGTAAAGAGTTCTTGTTTTTTTATTATTGCCGTGTGTTTGATAGTACTATAATTCGTTTTCGGTGTTATTTGTGAAAAATGCCTTCAATTTAATACTCAACATGCCCTTATACAGACAACCACGCGCAAAAGCTACGAAACTCAGCGTTTCTGTCTTACACATGGATATTTTGTCTCTCTTCCTTCGTGAGTAGATCTGCTTATATACTTTAATATATTAGCCTTCTAGGAGTCCTATTTCTATGGGATTTACCCATCTTCTTCGTTGCTCGAGTGCAACTTGTACCCAAAAACGCAAGAGAATCACGCTATCAAACTAGCGTCCAGCTGCCTTGCTCCAATAATCTCCAAAGTCATAGAACGTGTAGTGAATCAGCAACTGCTTAAGTACCTCGAGACCAACATAATAATTAGCGATAACTAATACGGATTCCGCAAACAGAGATCGATAGGAGATATATTGGCCAATGTCTCTTTTATATGAAGTAGGGCAACTGAGAACTACGTAGAATTGCGTTAGATATTTCGAAGATATTCGAAAGAGTTTGACATGACGGATTGCTCAGCAAATTGCCGTCCTTTGGACTGCCAGCGTCTCTCTGCAGCTGGCTGCCCAGTTTCCTTAAGAACCGATCTCTGCACGTTGCAATTGATGGACACATCTTAGACACATTCGCCATAACTGCGGGAGTGCCCCAGGGCGCAATACTTTCACCAACTCTGTTCCTCATCTAGATTATTGACCTTCCAACCGAAATCAATAATCCTTTTACACAGTGGCGCACCCAGAAAATATGTTTGGGGGGAGGATGGTCCAACATAGGCTGTCCTAAAAAACCTGATGTCACATTTTTTTATACAGTCTGAGGGGGGTTGGCCCGATCCCCCCCCACCCTCGGTGCGCCACTGCTTTTACAGTTTTGCAGATTAAAGTACCTATGTCTCCCAATTTAGATCAGGAAAACCTTTACCAGCGACTGAAACTTATCACTGCAGACAGGAGCAGATCACAACAATTAATATAGATCTGGTGTAAGTTCCAACTTGGGGCGACAGGAATTTTGCACACTGAACTTAATGCTGCAAAAATCCAAGCAGCTTCGTTTACCAAGAGAGCCAATACGGCGTGACTTGACATCATTATAGCAGG
The DNA here is from genome assembly GCA_016904865.1 of Pissodes strobi. NCBI lineage: Eukaryota > Metazoa > Arthropoda > Insecta > Coleoptera > Curculionidae > Pissodes > Pissodes strobi. Next base: position 113,889 of record MU185518.1, read on the forward strand.
GTCGAGCATTCCTTCATCTTCGTCAATTGGATTACTGCGTGTCTCGGTCAACAGCAATATGTTCTGGCATGACCACATTGCTAGCATCTCAAAATCAGCCTCGCAGGACCTTGGTGTGCTATTTCGCAACAAAAAAACTATACACACCACAGCAGCTACACTTGCTCTACAAAGCGCAAATAAGACCATGCTTAGAGTGTTGCTCACACATCTGGGGAGCCGCATCTAAGAACATTCTAAAGCTGCTCGATTCCATTCAGAAGAGAGCTGTGTATCTCGTCGGCGACCCGGAGTTTACTCGAGATCTGGATAGATCACGATAGATTTCCATGTTTTAAAGATATTTTCACGGCAGATGTTCCCAGGATTTGGCCCGAATCATCTCGCCCCCAGCGGTAAGAACGCACTCATTCATCGTACAATTGGAAACACTTAGAACGTCGCTTTATAAGGACTCCTTTGTCTGGCGCACTGCATCACCGTGGAACTTACTCCCAAGACATCTGTTTTCCCCTAATTACAACCTACAACTAGTCAAGAGCCGTGTCAATCAACGTTTTCGCACACACACCGCTCGTCGAGTGCCATAGATTCGTTGCTTGTCTCTGGCCATAGGTTCTCTCTTTAGTGCATGCCACCGTCATAAAAAAATTTAATCTCGGGCTGGGGGTTTGTGTATCATGAAATTTTAGATTTAAATCACAATTTGCCTACTTTTCTAACCATAACTTTTTATGTGTTTCAGATAACGAATTTATTTTTAAAGATATTTATGGCGGAATATCACTATATAATGCAGACAATTTGACTATGAGTGTAATTATGACTAATATAACAATGGTAAGTGTACATTTTAACAAAAAAGATTCTCCTTAAATTTTCGTTTTTTTTATTTTTTTTTTCTATATTAATTTTCATATACTTTTTTTGTCTATACTTTTTCCCCTATACTTCTCTCACTAGATCTTTTTATCTTTAGACCTTTTTTTTTATCATGTTTACAGCTTTTTTAGTATTTTTGATCCAGGTATCAACTATCACCATGTACCTACTTAGATATGCCTTTTAAATCCCCGTAAAGTTTTTGGCCGATTTTATTAAGTCCAATGGTTTTGCTTATACTATATTTGGGATTAGATGAGGAAGAGATCTATTGATTAAAGCAACTTAAAAGCGTTAGCCTATTTATTAGTTTTTGTAGATATTTTTATTCATAAATTTCCTTGTTTATACAGACAGTGTAAACTTAATAATTAATATAAAACATACGTGAAATTACTTATCTTATAAAACATTTAAAGAGAAATTAAAATGTTGAATACAATTTTGTTGCTATTTTCGAATAATATATTTCTAGATTTCAGAAATATTTTTTCGGGACTCGGTCTTTGTATTAAGATTTTTTTTCTTTTTCAGAGACAATATGAAGTTGTTGATTTTAAAGCTTCCAACGATTTGAAATTTGTTTTACTTATAAGTGACGTAGTTAAAATTTATGAATATACAACGTTGGCCAAATATCACATATATGAATTAGCAACCAGGTGAGACACACAAGTACTTCCTCAAAATAATTGAAATTTGAATGCATCAATAAATATTTAGTTCTTATTAATGTATTGTGTGTAGCTTTTATGTTTATATTGCATTTGAATTTATTAATAATGCATGCAGTATTTGGTCTGTTACTTTTGCTCCATTTTATTTGGAATAGTATTAGATTAATTTTTGCTTGTAGATTAACGATAATTCATTTATTGTTCGTTTGAAATTCTAAAAAGTTGTAGTTTTTGTAGAGATGCATGCAAGCTAAAATAAAAGAAAATATATTCGCCGTAGATATAATTAACTGGAACAATTATTTTAAAATATTTTTATTTTACAAAGTTCAGCATAAGAAAAAGAAAACTATACATATAGAAAAAAATCAAAAATACAATTCTAACGAATGTTTAATCCTAAAAGGATGAAAACTTTGTCCACTATGTACAGGGTTATCATTTATTTATTTGCACCTCTCTACAGCGTTTTTATAAAAGTTAGAGAAAAATGTCTACGGCTAAGTTGAAGTTCTTTTTCTATTGGATCTATCAAAATAAACAAATCAAGGTCGCAAAGCAAAGAATTAAGATAAATTTTTTTTTAAATGAAATACTCATGCAGATGATTTAATTATGACTATGATTATGCACACATTTTTCGCTATATTAACAGACCTTCTTTTTCTAGTTTCAAAAATATATAAGTAGTTTGTCAATAGTAGCATTTTATATTTATTATAAAATGATAGTAGTTTCGATTTTATTGATCAAGTTCAAGTGATTCCAGAAATTGAAGATAATGGAGGAGAATTGACGGAATCCACTCAAAATAGTGGAATTGCTGCAAGAATTCAAGCTTTCTTGCCCAGCTCCATCTTTTGACAAATAGGAATACATTGTAGCATTTTTTTCTGTTAAACAGTCGTCAGCCGAGGATTTAAAATAAATGATTTTTATTATTATTATTATAACAGTCTCGTATTTACGATAATTGTTAAATAAAAGGTAAAAATGAGAAAAAATTTAAATTCGAACATCAAAAGTATAATACTAGTCTTTATAGATTGGCATAATAGAAAAATAAAAAACGCTCATTTGTTTATCCTCATACACATGAACCTATTTTTTTTAAGTACAGATTTAGAACAATGGATTTTGTTTTCATCCGATATAAACCACCAAAATGTCTCTTTTGCCCCACGAATGTTCTATGAGAAAAATAGTTAGGCTTAAGTTTAAAGTTTGCCAGACAATAAATCAATATCTGGAACTGATGACTTTATAAAAATTGTTCTAAATTGATGGAAAATCGTTAATGTTCGATCTCCAAAATCTGAATTTTATCAAAGAGATCGAATCAGAGATCCAATTAAACGAAATGATGACAAACACATTGAATACTTAAACAAATTTCACAACCTCCTTGCAATTACGAAAATCTAAAGTTTGAAACATTCCGGTTAATTAAATCCTAATACATTTCAATCTTTAAAACATACAGCGGAAGCATTAATTTCGCTAATAGTATTCCATTTTGGATTTGTAGATTTTATATATATTACCAGGAAAACTTCCAACCGATAAAATGGATGATAGATGTAGAAAACACAGTCAAATGAGCTTTCCATACATACAAGTTCTTGAATAAGAAAAAGTTTAAAAGTTTTAAGTCTTCTCAAGCTAAAATCGTCCAAGATAGGAACTTTTTACGTAAAAGAATTTCCTTTTAATATAGATAACAGTTTTAAGGATTGTTACACTTTAACTCCCCCTTTGTTAATTGCAATTTAATTTACCATGGTCTAGCCTAGAGGTTCGGAACATGATATCAATATTTATTTCCAAGTAATGGAACTACGCTAGGGTGCAAAATAAAAGCTGGAAAGCTGGAAAGCGTTTGTGATCGGTTCGGTCTCAATATGGCGAGGAACGGTCGACAATTTGGTTTCAGATTTTTAAAAGAGAAATGAATAAACAAAGTTACTTTAGTCAATTACGCTACAGAATGATAAAACACGCAGAAGGCAATTTTTGCTGTTCAAAATTTGTTTTTGAGCGGTTATATTTTAATGCTAATAGCGAATAATTAACTTGAAAGGTGAATAATTAGAAACCAAATAACAAATGAAAACTGGTTCAGTTGATCTAAAAAAATAAAGTGAGATAAAGGCAAAGATAAATTCACAACATAGTTGTGTCATTACTTGTTCCAGCTTTATAAATTTTAGGGTGATATTTTTACATTTTGCTAGTTATTTGTATTTATTTATTGTGTAGAAATATATTTGTGATTATGGCATAAGACCAAACTTTCCAACATTTTGAGAAATACGATATGCTAGTTTGTTTTATACTAAGTAACCAAAATGTTAAAGCGATATCTGGGATGTATTTTAACGAGTAATTTATTTAAATATCCGTAAAGGAGGCAACCAAACAGATACACTTTTTACCTTATAAAACATAATTTACTTGGTCATGCACCACTTATCAAAGCATGTCCAAACACATAGCGTAAAGAAAATCAAGATGTTAAAGATGTCACAGCGTTGGGAAATGCAGAATCTTATCCTGCAAATTTATGTATTCCCTAAAAGACCGCAGGACAAGTTTAACCTAAATGTGTCTTGCTTCAAATCAGAATCGCAGATAAAATTTGATGTATTTGAGGGACACCTAGCAGCCAACCACAACATAGAAATTGTAGAGAGAGCAATACCTGATTGACTTGATGTTCTTTTAGAGCGTATAAACGAAATTTATTTATAACAGAACGGGGCTCTCAAAGGCCACACAATTCTCAAATGGGAGGATATTCCTAGAGAATAATTCTCCCCAATAATCAATGTTCCTGTAAGCTGGTAGCGTTGGTCATTAGACTTGTCGATGTTGCATTTCTCTCTATGGGGATATTTGGAGTATAAAGTTTAGACATTCCATTATGATAATATCCAAGATTTAGGAATCCCAATAAGAGAAAATTTGCTCTACTTACCAAACCATCCCATTGTTTGGCTTAACTTGTTAAAACGAATAAGAAAAGTTGGCGAAACATGTATAGAACAAAATAGACGGAAGTTTACATCGCTCTTTTGATTTAACCTGATTACTGTAGTGTTTGTGTTAGCTAAAATTTCCAAAGTAGGTTTTTGCTGGCCGGCTTATTGGATAAAATGTATTTATTAATATATTATTTGTTATATAAATCAAGGCAGGTATTAAACAATTTTCATGATTTATTGTTATTGTTAATGACTAAATAAAAAACTTTGGGATTTTGTAACTTTTTCAAGTACATATTGTTGAATTCCATACATTCTAGTTTTACAAATGGATCATATTTCTTGAATTTGGTGTGTGAAATTTATATTGATTTCATTTAGGTAATCTTACACAAAGCATGTGTTAGGGTGTCATGTTGCTCTATTTGTATTGACTAATTCCTTCCATGGCTGCTATAAAATATCTCCACTTGCAAAATATATTCCATTTTTATTTAATTTCATTAAATTTGCCTCAATACGTTACATTATAATGTTATATTTCGGATAAATATTTTAAAAGTATAACTTTTTTTGTTAACCATAATCCCTTGAATTCCTACGATGTACAGGGTAACTTTTTAAATGAAAATGTCTCTAATATATTTGAAATTAGAAAAAAATAGTTGTTTGATTTCATCTGGTTTTACACATTCTTTTATTTTAATGTATACATGTGTTTCAAAAAAGCAAGGTAAATCACAACTTTTTTTTTAATTTATTAAAGTCTGCATATTTTTTGTATAATATATCATGTATCAAAAGGTTTGAGAATTACGAATACTTTGATTTTTCGATATACTCAACTATTTAGATACCTGCTGCTACTTGGAGACATAGGTTTATTTTTCAAATATCACGAGAGTTTGCGGGCTAGTTGATTGCCCCATTCCACTTTAGGTTCATCTGTCTTCTTGGACGGCTCTGGTACCTATCAGGTAGCCCATGGACCGCCTATATTTCGCCAAGAGTAATTCTTCCTTATCAGGCTCAGCGATAAAGTTCTTGACCTGTCTGCCCCCCTTAAAGTTTCTCCATTCTGTTGCGAAGGCATGATCATTCTGCGTTTCAACTTTTTGCGTCACGGTTTGGAACGCAGTCTTTGTTGAGCGTTCTCTTCGGTAGAAATGCTGACTCTCGTGAAACCGCATGACCCTCAAAATCTTCTCCATGGGGTTATCTATCTACAATCTTTACGAGAGCTTTCATAAGAAAGGATGTTAAACTGAATGGCCTGTAAACTTTGGCAACAGCATAGTCATCTCCATCCTATTCAGGGATGAATATGACCCTGGCAGATCGCCAGGTCTTTAGAACGTAACTCAGACTCCTCTTAAACAGGCATTGAATGTAATAGATCTGCACTACCAAGTTCTTTTGAAGTAAGGTCAGAAATATTCCGTCTAGACTATTTGGTTTGAAAGAGCTAAATTCTTCTATAGCGCATGCTGTACCGGGTGTTTCACTGTAAATGGAACCCCTCTTTAACTTTTTCAATTGACGTTTTAGAAAAAAACGTCAAATACAAAAAAATAAAGGGTATGATGTGAAGTATTTTGTGGCATAGCACAGTTGTATACAGGGTGTTCCACAAATGCGGGATTAAACAAAGTTTTATTTAATGGAACACCCTGTATATTATTGCATATTGGGATTTTGCGGAGAATTCTAGACATATTTCATAAATAATGTCCATTTACCAAGTTTGACAGCCTGTAAAATCTAAACGGTTAAAGATAGAGCAAAATGGTTTGCACTTTCCTATCTTGTTTTTTCATAAGCTATCGTTTGACATTAATTTTTTATTTAACCAGAGGTTAAGAAATTCCGGTTAAATTTAACCTCTGGTTAAATCTAAAATTAGGGTCGAACGATAGCTTATGAAAAACCAAGATAGGAAAGTGCGAACCATTTTGCTCTATCTTTAGCCGTTTAGATTTTACAGGCTGTCAAACTTGGTAAATGGTCGATTTTCAACTGTTAATATTTCAAAAACAGTAACAGATAGGTATAGGACATTATTTATGAAATATGTCTAGAATTTTCCGCAAAATCCAAATATGCAATAATATATAGGGTGTTTCATTTAAAAAAATAAAACTTTGTTTAATTCCGCATTTGTGGAACACCCTGTATACAACTGTGCTATGCCACAAAAAACTTCACAACATACCGTTTATTTTTTGAATTTGACGTTTTTTTCTGACTGCGTCACGCTCTTTTGATTGTTATCAGCTCAGATTAGCCAGAATTTCAACGAACCTAAATTAACTATAAATTTGACCAGTCAAGCTCTCAAAATTATTTTGCCTTCATAAAAGTAATGCTGTTGAAAAAAGCAATTTTTATATTTTTCGAGCAACGCAGGACGCACATTCATAACTTCTCGCAGCATCACCAATTTGGCACATAGGTAGTGTATATCACTTTTAGGCATAATATTTCTTGTAATTTGTTTTAATATATATGGAATTCTTAGGTCTAAATAACTTCTATTTTTAGGGTACGAAGACCGTTGTCACCAAAGGAACTTGACGAAAATGCGCCACATTTACAATACGCGACGTGGTCCCATGACGGGTTGGCTGTAGCATTCGTGTACAATAACGATATATATTATAAACCCAAAGTCGACAAGGATTTGGTCTGCCGAATAACAAGTACTGGACAATCCAAGTCGGTATTCAATGGAATACCGGACTGGCTATATGAGAATGAAATTCTACGAACTTCTCACGCTCTTTGGTTCTCCCCCGATAACTATTATTTGCTCTACATTAGTTTTAATAATACCAACGTCGGCGAGTACTCGTATGCATGGTACGATAGCAAGAAATCTGACGCACTTTATCCAGAAGTTAGAAGTTTTCGTTATCCCAGGGTAGGTGTGTTAAATAAGTATGATTTTAATATTTACTGAAAATACCGGACCGTATAAATATAAAATACATATTATATTGACTACCCTTAATAATTAATTGGTAAAAGGTTACATATGAATATAGGTCCGGAAATGCTTAATATCTAAGATGGAGAAATAAAAATAAAACATATTCTGCTTTATCATTTACACATTTTTTGAAAATTTTAAAGTTCCATCTGTTTTCGTTATCATCTTCAGAATAGTACATTTTTTAACCAGTGGTGAAGTTATAAGTGCTCATTTTAGAGTAATGTGGGATTCAATCAGTAGGTATATGTACAGTGTGTCCAAAAAAGTATGCAACATATGGGAAACTTTTTTATTATTGGTTTCTCAGAAAATTTTATTCTTGATAAAAGTTGGTGCTTGCCCTAAAACAGTAAATGAGTATTTCAAATCTTCCATACTGCTTTTAGTGCGGG
>MU185518.1:122215-179722 GCA_016904865.1 Pissodes strobi
CCAATAATAAAGAAATTTCCCATATGTTGCATACTTTTTTGGACACACTGTATATAAGTGTAAGGAACAATAAGAACACTCGCGAAATAACTATTACTATATCTATTCAGAACATTAAGTTAACAATCGCTATTAATGGCTATAAGAAAATAGTTTTGAAGAAGGGACTTCAGCCAATACCGACTCGAGTGTGCTTCAGCGTGGTTTAAATTCGTCGTGGTTTTTTACGTCGCGTCTTGTTCTATCACCCTTTTTTTCTCTCTGAATCCTCTTCTTAAAAGGTAACGCAAGGTGACCATGTTTAGTAGGTAGGTTTGGCTAACTGGGTGATCCTACATCTCGGCCGTCCTGCATGGCATCCGTGTCTAATGACAAGGTAATTATGTCATCCGAATCCTCTTCAATTGGAATCCAGGGCTTCATAAACTCTGCATAGGTTGTGATTTTAAAGGTCCTTCATGGATACCTTCCTTCTCAACGTCATATGTGCCATTTGATTTGACATGTCTAACTGAATAAGGATCCAAATATTTCGGTTTGAGCTTTAATCCAGGTTCGAATTGTGTATTTAATTGCCATCATATCTCCTTTTCTATACCTATTCGGCTTTCGTCTCCTTCAGTTGCATGTTTTTCTATTTTCTTCCTGGATTTTGCCAATCTACTTCTTCGCTTCTATTCTTAGTTCTTCTCTGATAGCATCAAACTCTGCTTCCTTAATTATTTTTTTTATCTCTAGATCAGTTTTAACTCTCATTTTTACCCTTGTTTCTTTGTTAAGAGTTCAAATGGCGTAGGGCGGATACTTCGTTGGTAAGTTGAGTTTATTACCCTCTGGAATTGGTCAACGTGTTTGTACCATTTGTTAGGGTCATATAGTGATAGCTTTGATAAGACAGCCACAATAATTGAATTTAGCCTTTCGACTTGTCCATTTGTTTTTGATAATCCTGTCGTTATTTTGTAGTGTTGAATTTTTTCTTCTCGGCAGTATCCTTTAAACTCTTGAGCTCTAAAGGCGGTACCTCTATCAGAAATAATTATTGCAGGATTTCCAAAAGTTTTCTTTTGAAAATCGATTTTGATTATTACTTCCTTGGCTTGACCTCATGCCAGACACATTTCGTAAAGGAATCTATTACAACGAAAATATGTTTGTAACTTTTGTTAGTACTTTCTAACTGCCCTAAGTGGTCAACATGGTAAACTTTCCTTTTGTAAAGGATACCGAAGTCCTTTTTATTTCCCTTGCTTTCGATTACTTAAAATACATGGGACACAGTTGATATACATTTTCTATCCTACTTCTTATTTTGGGAATAAAAAAAATCTTGTTTCATCCTTTCTTCAATCTTCTTTGCTGCAAAATAACCTTCTTCATTAACTTGCTTGATTATTTGCGTCTCTATCGTACTAGGTACCACTAAAACTTTGAATCGGCTTTTCTTTGAGTACTTCTTTTATTGCTTTAATTTCGTCATCTTTTTCTTGCGCTTTTTTAATTCTGTTACGAATTTCGTCCATTTCTACCATCATAATCGGATTTCTGCTTAGTAAATCAACATGCTGCATCCTGGTTTCGGATCTAAGTACGATTGTGTAATCAAAGTCTGCCAAAGGACCTGGCTACCCTTGTTGTTAGGTCTTGTTTATCCATTGTTCTCTGAAATGCTGAGTAGTTAGTGACTATTTTAAACTTGGTGTCTTAAAGGCATACGCGAAACTTTTTAATGCCTCTATTGCTATGACTTCTAACTTGTAACTCTTATATTTTCTTTGAGCGTTTGTAGTTTACCTACTAAAATAGTATACAGAATGCAGAGCGTTGCCGTCGGGTGATTTTGCAAGAAAATAACGTCATAACCATCTTGATTAGCATCGGTGTGAAGATCAGCTCCCTCATTTTTACGAAATATTCCTAATACTGGTTTCTCGGACAGGATCCGTTTGAGGCCACAAAATGTTGTTTGTTCCGCTTGTTGAAATCTAAATTTCATATCTTTTCATAACAAGTCCGTCAAGGGTTTTGATATCAATGCATAGTTAGCTATAAATTTACGAAAGTACCCTGTTAATCCCAAAAAATGTTGTACTTGTCTAATCGTCGTCGGTTGTGGAAATTTCAGAGCAGCCCATCATCGAGGTGAACACCCAAAAATTTAAGGGAACTGACTTATATTGATTTACCATTAATCCTTAACAGATATGATTCTGTAGTAGACCTAGATCGGAGTGCAAAACTCACGAAGTTTATTTTTGAAATATTCAAACACAGCTTATTCGCATTAAACCGTTTATGGAACTTATCCAACATACCCTGAGCCACCTTAACCTTGCCGATTTAAAATGGAAAATTTAAAATATTTATGTGCATAAATATTTGGTTTTTTGAAGTGAGGGAGTGTAGATTTTTGGGTTAAATTTCCTTACAATTTGGTAATAAATTGAGTTGATTTCCTTTTTGCATTCGTTCCTAGTTGCATTTGTCTGCATTCTTTAGAAGATCAGGACTAAATTAACACAATTTATGAGAAGGTCAATCATCTCTGGAATTTATTATTGTGTCTATTTACTTATCCTGGTCACATCTGCCCGCATTCTTTAGAAGGTCGCGACTAAATTAAGAGCATTCCTGAGGAGGTCAGGTATCTCGAGAACGCATTCTGTACAACACATTCTGGAAATACATTTAAGGGGTATTATCAGAAAATGGATGTAATTATATGGATCTGAAGCGACTTATTAAGGCGTTTGTAGCTTCCCAAAGGAGATTATTCTTTATGCTAGTCCCCAAGATATTCCGTCAGGGTTTACGCTACTTTTTAACTATACAGAACTACACTTAAAAATAAAAACTAGTTTTCTAAAGCACAGATAGCACAATGAATAATGCTTTTTAGGGTTCTGTAACTTCCTTATTTCTGCCTGTGCGCTTGCAGCAATATTTTGTTGCACGCATGACTACTTTTTACTGTGATTAACTTTTAGTTAGTTTCATATTTTATATCTAATTACTACTAATTTTTATTATATATAAGAATAATTATCGTTTTAAGTGATCCCAACTTTATTTTTTTACTGGTAGCGGATGGCAAGGAGTAAAAAAAAGTCGATCTCTGCCTAGAATTGCTTTTTTTTCGAAATTAATAAAGATTTTCGCTAAATAGATTAAAAGTTTAAAAAAAGTGATGGCAGATGTAGTAATTTCTATACCTTTTCATTAGGGGTCTTAAATACGCACCGGGGGTGTTGCTGAACTTGTTTGAAATTTAATTTGGACACATTATCAAAGAAGCGTTTATAAGGGCTAAAAATCACCTAAGCAGTTTCCTCTTTAAAGCAAACCTCCAAAGTTTGGAAAGAAAATATTAAAATACAATGATATTTTTTAAAAAGGGACTAGATATAAAAAATTAGAGAAATTTGTTTTTTCTAGCAGCCTTGTGATTAATTAAAAGTAACTAAATTTTATTTGTATATTTTGGTTATTGTAATATGCTCTTACACACTTTGTATACAAAAGCTTAAGCTAACTATAAAATAGCAATTAAAACATTAATCTTGCAAAAGAATTTTCATATAACAGATCTTGAATTTTACACAAAAACGTATCCTCCTGTCTAATTTCAAAAACTAATTTTAAGTTTGATCACCCTTTATAAGCATCCAATTCGTAAAATTAGGTGGTTCATTGCATAAATAACGAGTTAACAAAAAAAATACAATGTTATGATTAAATAGATTCGATATTTTGATGACCAATTTCTCAAAATAACTTTGTTTCATTTTTGTCGTGGTTGGAAAATCTTTTTGAAATATATAGGATGATCTGAGCGGTATTGTACATATTACCGTCATAGTTCTGTAATAGTATATTATGTAGTAAGTGCAGAAAATCTGTTATCGTACCCGCATTAAAAGTTTTGTAATCATCCAAGTTCGACACAAGATTCATTCTGGAAATAAGCATGCAAGTATCTGTTATTTTTCAATCAAGTGAGCTACTCTATTTTTAGGCTATGTAATTGGTCAAGTGTGACGTTTGACCTATGACATCTGTCATCTGCCCATTTTCAGCCACCATTTTTAGATTACGGGATTTGCTACTGTCTTTAACGCTAATTGGTGTATTTACAATTAAAAAATCTTTTAAAATTCGGTTCCCAAGTAAAAGGTGAAAGGAAACCACAAGGAATGTCACATTTTTAAAGGAACTGATATAATGTCGCCATCTAATAGGTATAACAGTGATTTAATATTTGTAGCAGACTCGTAGGTAAAAACCAAGTATAATAAACTAGAGAAGGATGGTTACATCAATAAGATTTTATCACTGACGGCTGCTCTGTGGTGACGTAGCCACGCGACGAAGTTGGCGCGAAAGCCTTAACATACATGTGGCAAAGACGTATGGGCAAGACTATTTTTCTTGTGTAGAGCTTATAAAAATGTGAAATTCAAAATTTTAAATGGATAATAAAATTAAACTATTTCTTATGAAATTATTATTTTTTTTTTCGTTGAACATTAATTAGTTAAAAATCCTTTTATTCTGCAAACAAGTATATTTATATCTATGTACATGTTCATAGAATTAGTTTTATATTTTGTGTGCATAAACTAGTAAGTGTTACATTCACGCAAATATCATGAGTGCTTATGAATGAAAAATCCTTTTTATATGGTTCGCCACTGGCTTTTCCATAGTGTAGTGATTGCTGTGTGACATGTGACATAATACTATAATATATTTATGATATTCTACAATACCCACTCGTGTTGTATTCTAACGTGATAAGGTGACAATATAAGGAACTTAAACAATCTACCCACTTTTTAAAAAATATTGTTTAAAACCTAAATAGTCAAGTGACACACTGTGTAATAAAACCCTCAGTTTGATAACTTCTCTACAATATTAGCTAAAATATAATTATCCCTCCCAGACTTGCTTACATTTAAAAATAATTTAAGTTGTTCCTACCTCCTTTAATAAATCAATACTTTCCAGTATTTACTACTTTTTATTCACTTGGCTCATTATTATACCATTTTCCAATAAATACTGACTACAATTTTGCGTTTTCTCTCCGCTATAGTGCTGTCATATCACATCCTATTTCAGAGATTCTGTTATCAGATTTTGATAAATAATTTTGGTTATTTAAATTCAGTCAGATCGGGACAACATATTGCTAGCTTACAGAATATGAGAAACTCATCCAATTTCAGGTCGAGACACCAAATCCAAATGTAACAGTGTGGATTGTCAACTTAACCATGCCCAAATATTTATTTCCGTTTGAATTAAAACCGCCCAGCAGCGTGGAACCTGACAGCTACGTTACCAGCGTCAAGTTTCACGGAGAAAATAACGTTGATATTATATGGCTAAACCGGCCGCATAATACATTCGTGATTGCTACTTGTGGAAACCAACATAATTATAACTGTAATGACGTAAGTATTGCACTATTCTGTATAAAAAGTTAAACATATCCTATATTCCATATGGCATATACTTGTTAAAATGCATTTTAAGAAAGCCCAATTCTCTGTGAGAAATAATATGATTCTAAATTATGAAGTTAAAACCCCTCCGAGACAACCTTTCAGGGAACACTTCAATAATTATAATCTCCCTAAGATTGACAAAACAGCTATTGTCTTCTATATTTTAAGTCCTTGGAACTTTTACATAAATTGAAATAGTTTTATTCGCTTGTACAGCTAAACAATTTTACGTAAAACCTACATTTTAGCGTAGAACTCGGAGATTGTCTTTCAATTGACGAGTAGTTTATCTAATTAATGATAATTCTATTTACTGGTAATTAGAGTCTAATGAAATTCCTGAAAGAGTAATCAGAAAAATTGATCGGTAATATTCAGTAAATAATAAGAAGTGTCCTTTGCTGAAACCAACATAAATACGCCACAAATTAAAACATAATTACGGAAGAGTAATAACCCTTCGAAACATTTTTTAAAGCAGGTGAAATATAAAATAATATAGCGCAGAAGGAAAGGTTATAAGTTGTTTTATACTACTTATAGTCGCTATAGCAATATTCGGCGAAAAATAATTTGTTTATTTTTTTTAAAGATTTTATTTTGTTAAATGTGCTAACATACGATGTTTTATAACATATGATACAATGAGTGTGAAAAGTATTTTAATAAAACTATATACCAACAAAAAATAAACGACTATAATCCAATCTAAATTTAAATAAATTTGGCTGAAATAAATAATTAAAAAACATGTGCACTATGTGCGCATATCAGAAGTGAAACTTCTTAAGCTTAAACTCCCTAGCCTGGGTTTGGTTAAAAAGTGTTTTTTTTTTAAATATACCACTCAATTAACAAAAAGGGAAGGCCTAAATGAAAAAAAAACTATTCTTCATAAAAGATTCGCTTATGTCTTGACAAGGTAATAGAGCAAACCCCATATTTGTATCTTATAAACTAACAAAGATATCCCAAAATGCCCATATCTTAACGGATTTGGTTAAAAAGTAGTTTTCTTTTTAAATATAACACTCGATTAACAAAAAGGGAAGGCCTAAATAAAAAAAAAACTATTCCTCATAAAAGTTTCGCTTATGTCTTGACAAGGTAATAGAGCAAATCCCATATTTTTGTCTTGTAAACTAACAAAGATATCCCAATAACAATATTCTCATATTTTTCTTCCGCCAGGTCGTGTCGCTCATCGTGTATCGCCCGCTGCGTTCGCGACCTTGAAATTTTACTCCCCGCGGCAAACATAATTTTGATTGACGAGGTACTAAAGTATAATATTATAAAGTAACACACTTAAAAGCTGAATAAAAACACATGTTAATATACGTTCGAAAAGTAAAACTATAAATCAACAGATATTAAAAATAATTGAATGCAGACAATATAATTTGCTGAAACTAAGCAAATTCGTGACGAAACAAAAATTACATAGAGGAAACAAACAAAAAGAAGAAAATAGTACTCCTTCGAAGAATTGTATAATAACAGGACATTATAACGCAAGAAGGTAAGGTTATAAAGTGTTTATAAATGGGATATACTATAATTATTTACTAACAATATGGTTTTTGTTTCTTTACAGAAGCTATAGCAGCAAGTTAAAAAGATTTTGAAGAGTGCTAAAATAATATTATAATGCAACAAAAAATAATAAAACAATTAAAAGCTAAACACAAGTTGGCTAAATTAAAGTAAATTTGTGACGTATAAAAAAATTAGAGAGAGAGAATTAAAAAGCTTTAAAACAAAATTAAAATCAAACCAGCCAATATTTGCTTAAATTTATGTAAATTTGCTGGTACTTGAAAATTAAAATGGAAAAATAAATATAAATCATTCTTTAACAATATTAGACACGATACGATAAATATAGAAAGTACTGGAATAATAGCATAAGAAATAAACAGTTAAAAACCAACCAATTCATAGTGAATTCGATACAAATTTAAAGTTTAACAGGTTTCTTGCATTAATATTATATATTAGAAGTGCATGATATTATAAATAGCCAGAGTATTAATATAAAATTATAAAGCCATAAAAAAAATTAAAAAGCAACTACGAGCCAAGCAAAATTTGCACAAACAACAGTAAACTCGCGGTGAATTAAAAAGGGGGAAAACAATTGAAAAGATTCTAAGCTTCAAAAAATTGAAACAGCTAAAATATGAAATATTAAAACACAAACAGAATGTAATTATAAGCTATTATATTGGCAATACATACTTATTGATGGACAATATTAGGCCAAAGTGAATTCTTACATATTTTTGTAATTTTTAATTTAGTCTATACGATATACACATAATACCAAACAAAACAACAACGACAAAAATATGAAGAAAAAAATAAAGTAAATTCGCAGTATGCAAAGTATTGAAATGAAGCAACGAAATTATTTAAAATCATTTTAAACCAAACTAAAATAAATTCACGACGAATTAAAGGTTAAAAAGAAAACAAACGTACACAGATCTGCAGCTTGATACTTCCAAACAAATTTTTCAAAGCATGTGAAGTAAGGAGTATAAAATGAGAAAAGCTTATGCAGTTTTTTAGAAACTATAGACACCCTAAACACATGGTATGATAATATGAAGTGTACTAGAACAATAATAAAATAAAAAAGCAACAATAAATAGAAGGAGACAGTAAAATCCAACAGACGATTTAATAAGAAAAGTAAATAAAAAACTGTCTACGAACACAATCTCTAAATATTTTTTAAAAGTCGTGAATTAAGGAACATAAATTACCAGCAGAAAAATGTATGTACCGCTGTAATGTGAGCTATTGATACTGATTGATACTGCAAACTGGGATAGTTTTACCTATTTACCTTGGCTTGATGACTGCTCTGGCACTGACGACCCGTCGCGTCAGCCTGTTGCAAAGAGATTACGCAAGTAATCGCCTCAGGAATGGAAGCCCAAATTGCATCAACTTACCGCCAAAACGAAAGCCCTGGTTCGACAAAACATGCGAAAGAGCCGTAGGTAGGAGACAGCAAGCCTACAAAAGCAAGTACTGGCGCAAAATCAGACCGGTGAAAGTCGCAATTATTTTGCCGATGCGAGAAACTCATGCAAACGTGTGATTGGTGAAACTAAGGACAAACACTTTCAAAGGACCAGGGATAAACTTTTGCAATGCCTCAGTGGCCTCAGAAATTTCTGGTCAGTAGCACGGCGGCTACAGCTAAGGAAAAAGCAAACATGTTCGGCGAAATGTTTTCATCGCACTCTACCTTAAACGTCCCCCAAGACAAGGATCGGGAAGATCCAATATCAACACTACCATGGCAGAAGCAGTGATATTCGTAAAATCCTCAAAGAGCCAGATAGGCAAAAGGCATCAGGACCGGATGAAATACCTGCCATCGTATACTGCGCCAACGAACTAAACCCATTCTTTCCACACCGTTTTCTGTGTCTTACCGAAAAGGGATATACCCAGCTTCTTGGAACGTCACTCGAGTATAACCTGTACCAAAAAAGGCAAGAAACCCACGCAATCAAACTATCGTCCGATTGGCTTGGTTCCAATAATCTCTAAGGTCATGGAACGTTTAGTGAATACGCAACTACTCAAGTACCTCGAAAAAAAAAACAGAATTTTTTGCGATAACCAATACGGCTTCCACAAACAGAGATCGACAGGAGATATATTGGCCTATATCACACATATATGGAGAAGGGCAATTAAGAACTACGGAGAATCTTGAGCGATTGCGATATATATTTCGAAGGAACTCGACAGAGTTTAGCATGACGGATTGCCCAACAAACTGCCGTCCTTCGGACTGCCAGCGTCTCGCTGCAGCTGGCTTACCAGTCCCCTTAGGAATCGATATCTGCACCTTGTAATTGATGGACACATCTCAGACACATTCACCATAAATGCGAGAGTGTCTCAGGGCACAATACTTTCATTAACTCTGTTTCATCTATATCAATGACCTGCTAACCGAAACCAACAATCCTGTTTACATTTTTGCAGATTACAGTACTCTTGTCTCCCAATTTAGATCAAAAAAAACTTCACCAGAAACTGAGACTTAACACGACAGACAGGAGCAGATTACAACAACTAATTAAGATCTGGAGAAAGTTCGAACTCGAGGCGACAGAAATTTGGTCTAATTTAATGCTGCAAAAAACCCAAGCAGATACGTTTACCAAGAAAGACAATATGACGTGCCCTGACATCATTATGGCAGGATCGACCATACCTTCATCCTCATCAATTGGACTACTGGGTGTCTCGGTTAACAGCAATATGTCCTGACATGAGCCCGTTGCTAACATCGCGAAGTCAGCCTCGCAGAAGCTAGGTGCGCTATTTCGCAACAATAAACTATTTACACCGCAGCAGCTATACAAAGCGCAAATAAGACCGTGCTTAGAGTATTGCTTACACATCTCGGGTGCCGCACCTAAGAACCCCATGCTGGATTCCATTCAGACTGCGCGTCTCGTCTGCGACCCGGAGTTGACCCGGGATCTGGATAGTCTGGAACACCGCAGACATGTGACCGAGATTTCCCTGTTTTATAGATATTTTCACGGCAGATGTTCCCAGGATTTGACCCGCATCATCCCGCCCCCTGCAGCACCTGTCAGACAGTCACGACAGACAACTAGAGCGCACCCGATCGTCACACACCTAGAACGTCGCTTTACAAGGACTCCTTTGTCTGGCGCACTGCATCACTCCCAGGTCATCTGTTTCCCCCTAATTACAACCTACAACTGTTTAAGTCCGGGTCAATCAACATCTTCGCATACACACCGCTCGTCGAGTGTCATAGAATCTCTCTTTAAGATGTGTGCCACTGCCATAAAAAAAGACAAAAATAATGTATATGTATATTTATTTAATCTTGGTTTTGTCAATTCTTATACCTTATACAATATTATACTATAGCCCATAATACGCTTAGTCATGATTTTGAAGGAAGTAATGGTTTATTTAGTACGCACAATTTTAGAGTAGATAAGAAATCGTCCTCGGACCGCAATTTCGACTATTTTTACATCTCCATAACAAATTTTAGGTTTGATGTCGGTTTTTGTCGTGACACTTGACAGGCACTAACAGAATATCAAACTCATCAGTAGTACTGTAGCAAATACCAACGATCAACAACAAATACCGATTCAAAATTGATTCAAAGCGGTTCAGGGCCGGTTCAAGACCTATTCAAGATCGGTTTAAAGCTGATTTTATGGATGGTAGTTTAGGTTAAGTTTGGTTAGTTTGCACCTTTTAGACAGCTCTGCATACAGCTTTATAAAGCCGTATACAGTCGTATACAGCTTAGGGGTATAGGTATAGAGAGCCTACTACTCATCGGTTGAATAATCAGTTTAAAATTAAGACATTTTCTATAAAATTAGTTATTTTCAACTACCTATGTTAAAAAAATCAGATCTTAAATGTTCTTATGGAGACGTAACGGTCGAAATTGCGATATTTACTTACTAGAATAAAATTATTTGAATAAAAAGCAATAAAATTCCAATCGAATCTGGCCCCAGGTAAAATAAATAGAGAAGTAGAAAGTGGAAAGGAAAGATAAATACAAATATATTTATAGACAATGCGAATAAAAGTTATTATTTAACTCTATGGTATTATGTTAGTTTCATGTTGAGAAGGAACACGAACATATTGGATGGACAGAGCCAGTATTTTATCCCGTTTTCAATCAAAATGGTACTAAGGCCTTAGTTCGACTGCCCGTTAAAGATGGTGATAATGGTCATTATATGCACGTATGCGAAATATATAAAGGAAGGGTGCGACCGCTGACCCATGGTTCTTTCGAAATAACTAAGATCCTAGCCTGGGACGAAGACAATTCATTCATGTAAGTACAGTCGGCCTGAGAAATACGTCTGCATCCAATATTAATAATAAAAATATTAATAATATTTAAAGAAGAGTTTAATCGTCAAAAACATAAATATTTAACTATACTAAAATATAATTAATAAATGATCGTGTAAATTTAAATAAGTAAGTACATCTCATATAAACTATGTACAAAATGTACAATACAACAAAAATAAATTGCATCATATTAAATAAAAAACAATTTTTCGAATTTCTATATCACACAATGCCTGAAAGCAGAAAAAGCAAAATAATAGAAACTATAGAAAAACACTATCAATTTTGCAATCACAAAAAATAATAAAATATAATAATCTTAAAAAACGGAAATCCTAGACCACCCACAAGGGCTTATTAAATCAGACCTAATTAAAGAGCAACGTTTTAAAGGACAGGGTATAGAACCCCATGATATTGATAAATATCGTAAATAAAAATTAGTATACTAGTTAAGATAAGAAACATAATTATTACAGAACGAATCTATAAAGAACAGGAAATGACACAAAAACCCTTTGAACAACATGAAATAAATAGTATTAAACATAATAACGAAATAGTTAGTGAAAATGTTTATAGGAACATAAAGGAACATTCTCTTAGTGTACTCAAGGAATAATGTCCAAACTCCATGTGATTTAATGGCACAGATAAAAGGAAATTAAAACTCATAAAGTACCTGGTTTGGAAAATATAATTTCTGACTCGTTCAAAATTAATTCCGATTCAGTACGGGCTCTATTTTCCTATCATGTTAATAAAATACTTTTCTAAAAAAATATTTTACAAAGTCATTAAAAGTTTCTTTGATAAAACCTTCCTTAAAAAAAATATCATCGGAAATGGAAAATTATAGACAAAATATTCTAGTAGTGTCTAACCTAACAAAACGAACTGAAAAATAATTAGAAAAGGGTACTCCGATTTATAGATACCTGTAAACTTTTGAGCGAAGACCAGGACATCGCTGGTACCAGTAATCAGGTAATAAACTGTTCCTGATGATGAACCATTAATATCGGATCAGAGGTATATACTCTTCAAATTAAAACATAGTCACACCGTGAAGCTAAGCAGGTTCTGGAACCCGAAAACCAATGATTGTACTAAAAATATGTGTGGTATCTTAAGGTAGTTACTAATAGGCAAACCACTCATATCCTGACGCAGAGCCTGGCAAGTAGAAAAAGTTGCGGATTTTATACAGCAGGGTATAATAACGATCTGTGAGAACTGTCAATTGCTGACTCATGAAGGCAACAAAAGTATTAATCTAATCTTACGCTAGTTTGATTGAGTCGAAAGAAGTAAGAATTGCCAAATCGTATCGCGATATCGCTATTGAAAATGTAACAGAATTTTAATAATGTAAGAATAAAATTAGAAAGAACACAATTGAAAATCAAACAAAAAAAAATAGAAGTTATGAAAAAGTTCAAATATATTATAAAACTTGTGATAAATTGTTAATAAAATATATTAATAGAAAAACAGATACAGTTTTTAAATGCTTTTTAATGAAAACAGAATAGTTGATAAGTTTACATGGCAAATTATTGAAAAATTTTACTGAGAAAGCTAAAAGACGAAATATAAGTTAGAAATTGCTAATCGAAAAATCTCACGAAAAAGGCGAATTGGGTAAACAGGAAGGCAATAGAGATTATTTCTCAAATCCCGATCACAAACATTGTACAGCTATACCTATACTTTATTGGCAATAATCAATACCCCGATGAAATTTCATCTCTTAAACAATTTAGCAAATTATAAACGAAATAGAACTTGAGAAATTTTGCGATAAATTTGTATTTCAGAATTGGTTTAAAGATACTACAGTAATATATCTATAACAATAGTTTGCAGTATTAAAACCTAATGCAGCGAATAGAAACAAGTTTACTTGTGCTGAGCAGTAACTGTTTTGATAGTAAATTTAGACTTTTCAGGTTTCCCCTCATTTTTAGAATTTAAATTTCGTAAATGTGTGTAAGTAGTTGGAAAAATAGTTGAAATTCTGACCACTAACTACTCAGCAATTAGTCGTTTAACTACTTTTATTTGAGTGAAGCTTAAATACTGAGTAATTCGATTATTTTTTCACTCAAATAACAAGGTAACAAGGCGGTTCACCAAACTGACAAGTTTGTATTATAGTTTGTTAGTAATTTGCTACAAATACTCCGGAGTTGAAATGATTTTGCATTATTTTATTAATTACTCGAATGGCAACATACCTAGTTCTTCGTTTGTGAAATCAGGCAATGCCTTTTCACCGCTAATTAATATAGACTAGCATGACAATGTAAGCCACATAAAAGTATATTATGGAGGAACAGCACAAGCATATTATTCTCCAGCGCTCAATTGTTGAAATCGGCTCGAAATCTTTTCTTGTCATAAATCGGTTGGTGAGCGGCTAAGTACTAGATTTTTGAAAATTTATATTTCCGGATTGTATGCTTAATTAGACACTTCATCCCACGCCACGAGAGATCGTTTGGTACAGGGAAAGACATATCATTTAATTTAGGTTAAATATCGTATTACTACCTTTTAAATAGTCTTAGATGATACAAAATAATCATCCATAATTCTCAAAGGGACTTAATCTTTAATTCCGAAGGGGGACAAAGAACACAAAGTCAAAGTCACCGTCAAAGTATAAAATTATTTTTCAGTAATGTTTAGTTGTAAATGAAACACCAACAGTACCTGTATTATAATTTTAACATGTGAGCGTTGTGGTTGTTGTTTACATAATTAAGGTATGTTTTTTCATTAGTTTTAATTTTTCTGTGGTTCTACGTTATCATTTTATTTAGGTCTGATGATGCCGTAAGGCGAAACACGTGTAACCTCTAAATACACATATACTTTGACGGTGACTTTGACTTTGTGTTCTTTGTCCCCCTTTGGAGTCTTAGATGAACTGTGTTAAGTTAAATTAGGGTTCGAGTTGAGAGGGGCTTGGGAATGATTCCGTAAATTTGGCAACGTCGGAATTTTATGGATTTTGAATTAGTGGAGAGTGATGAGAATATATGCTAGATGACGAATAGGGGAGTAGACAAAGGTCATCTACTACTCGCTAGGGGAAATAGAAGAGTGGTGGGGCGACTGTAGGGATCTCGATTTGGTCCAAAACATAACTTTTATATATACTTTCCCTTTGATTAGAAAATACTTACTCAACAACTTCTGTAATTTTGGGAATGTTATATTTCTACTGAAAATATCTCATTTCTGTTTCACCCGACCGTTTTTCAAACATTTTGTTCCGAAAATATTCACAATGCTTAATTTTTTTGAAAGCAAATAAATATAAATTTACATAAAATTTCTTCGATTTTAGATACGCGGTGGGAACTCTCGAGCAGAATCCAGGTTATCGCCATCTAATTAAAATAACAGACAAGAACTCTCTGCCTGAATGGGAGTGCTTGACTTGCCTGTCGGACATGGAGAGGAACAATACCGAATCGTCATGTTTCAACGAAACGGTTCTGAATGAGAATATGTGGCTGACTTACAGATGCGACTACAACCAGATTATTTTTAGTACAAATTTCAGCTACTTTATACAGGAATGTTTGGGACCAGAAGTACCTATTGTTATTTTAGCAAAAACGTTTCCGTATTATAGATTGTCCGTACTCGACAGTAGCGCTAAGTTAAGAAGACGAGTGAGAAAGTTTTCGTCGCCTCAAGAGAAATATATTTCGGTCGAGATTGAATTTGGGTACAAGGCTCAAGTAAGGCTGTATTTGCCGGCGATTTTGAGGGAGTACGAAGATACGACGTTTCCCCTTGTTTTGCTAGTGTAAGTATCAGATTATTGTCCAAATATAGTGTTGCATTATAACGACTAAGCATTACGTTTTGTTATATTCATATCTTGCCAAAATACAAGAACGTCGAGGGGCCACTGAATTGGAACATAAAGTGTAAATTCAGACTTAAACCAAACTAAATCAAGTAGATCAATACTCGTTGCTTGTATTTCAGCCTCAATCTTTAAACCCAACGCATTGTAGTCCACATCACCTCTTGCTAGAATAATTTGGCGTTTTTGAAAATTACAACGGGTGAAGATTTGTAGAACGGTTTTGGAACAACTCGTTTGCTTTAGTAATTATAAAACATCTATTCCGTAAACAGAGTAATCACATTGAATTATCGTTTCTAGCGATGCCGCCCCATCATCTCAGACAGTTTCATCGAAATGGGAAGTGTCGTGGTCGTGGTATCTGTCTAGCACACGTAACTATATAGTAGCTAAAATTGATGCTCGAGGATCTGGGTATCAAGGCGTTCGGATGAGACGAGAGATTCAAAGGAGGATAGGACTTATCGAAGTTCAGGATCAGTTGGCCGTCCTTACGTATCTTCGGGACACGTTCAAGTACATAGACAGAGAGAAAATATGCGTTGTCGGGAAAGGATACGGAGGTTACGTTTCGGCCATGATGCTCCTCCAGGACTTTCATCAAGTGATCAATTGCTCCGTTAGCGTCTCTCCCATTACGAATTGGAGATATTACAGTAAGTTGATTAACTTTGATGTTCTGTATTTTTATTTATCAGAAGCTTATTGTTTATTGTGGTTTTCAAAATATTTGCTTGCCCTATGTAGTTAGGAATCGACAGCAATCTAATTGACACAACTTTGGAAGCTCTAATATGATCATATCTTATTATGTAGTGAATTTGATCTAATAGGCTTGCAATTTAAAAATAGGAAGGATCTTACGGAACTATTAAAATGCTTAAAAGTATCAGGATCAGTCCTAAATATATATTTTTTTACAAAACCGTGAATAATAAAAGCGATTATTTTTGTTGTGTAAAATCATTAATCACAGGAGCGAAAAGCTGTATCTTTCTATTTCAACCGAGCTGAAAGAATTATTGTGAGTTATACTTTAAAACATGTAACAATGGAAATCATTATTTATCTGGTTATATCGAGTTATATGCGATCTATTTTGTAATGTTTGTGAGACAAATTGTTTTTATTTCTCGACCCCAGATTTATAAAGACCGCTAAGGCCGCTTCGGCTCTGGGTGTAAATTTCACAAGTGCTAATTTAGTGACTAAAGAACCTGAAAATTTAAAAGAGCTGGAAAATGTAAATAATTTAGGGCTACTCTAAAAAAAACTAGTTCTAAACTTGGTAAGCACGTGAGGGCATCGAAAGCATCATAAACTTCAAAAAGTATCATATACAATGTCGTAAAATTGTCGGTAATAAATGAGATTTTCCTTATTTCTTGAATAACTGAATTGAAAGCCAAAAAATGAGTAAAGTTAGTTGAGATTTTCTGCAAAACAAAATCCGAAACATTTATGGGAATTCGGAAAAATATCACTCGAAAAAGTGTTTTTTTTTTCATTTTTATAAGAGATATTTAACCTACATTTGAGCCGCTTAGTAGTATCAAAGTAAAACGCCCCTTTATTTAAGTATGTTCCAGTATAGAATAGCTAGAGGGTTGAAAGTTCCAGGACATGTAGCCGGGGAAAAATGAGGATCCTGGATAAAAACTGGACCCCGTATACCCTCCCCCCCCCCCGTTTCACCAGGAGGAGGGGGAGAGGAAAAAAAACTAAAATAATTTATTTCGGGAGAACTAGAGCTACGTTGTCGAAATTTTTATGGGGTAGGTGCGTCCCATTGGGGGGCTACCTTTGACAATATCGGGGGACCGGGGCTCTAATTTAAAGGTGGATCTTGGGGAAGAAAGCGATTTTGCCGATATCTCTGCAACGGAGCCTCGGATCGAAAATCTGACAAGCAATGACCTCGATTGACGGGGTCATTAGGGGGGAGGCGAATTATACGCCCCCACCTCTCCAGATATCCAAATATTTTCGAAATAATGGGAAAAAATTGAACAAGCGTAAAAAAGTTAATAAAAGTATTATAAAACGAAATAAGAAAAAACAATAATAATTAAAAAAAAAGTTTGAGAAACGCGGTTTTCGGCGAAAAAAAACGCGAAGGAGTCCAGCTACGAGGTCGGGGATGGCAAAAATGGGAAGCAAAAAATTTTTAAGATAAAAATAATTTTTTTTTTGGAAAATGGGGAAAAATTGAAAAAAAAACGTAAAAAAATGTTTGGAAGTTAATAAAAGTGTTATAAAAGGAGATAAGAAAAAAAAAGTTAAAAGAACAAAACCAAAAGAATGTTCGGAAAGTTAATAAAAATATTATAAAACCAGAAAAGAAAAAAAAATAGGAAAACAAAAAAATTGTTCGGAAAGTTAATAAGAGTATTGTATAACGAGATATAGAAAAAAAATAATAAAAAAAGACACAGAGAAACGCGTTTTTCGGCAAAGTTTAAAAAAAATTTAAAAATGTGTCGAAACCGCGGGCAAAGGTTAAGAAAAAAAAGCTTAAACAAACAAAAACTAAATTCCTTATATCTCTTTCAAAAGTTTCACTTCAGTTGTGTACTTCTAAAGGTGAGGCACATAATTTTTTACTTCTGGCGTTTTCCATTAAATGAGATTAATCTAATCAAAATAGAAATAAATACAAATTTTATCAACTATTAAATTTGAACAAGTTCTGCATTTGTCTTTTAAGATAAAAATACCAGTTTACTAACGAAACATTTTCTGAGCATAAAATGCTAATAAATAATGAAATATTATAATGTTCTATAATTAAAAATAAAAATATTTTGATATGTGATATAACCATAATCACGATATCTAGCAAATAAATCATTTACTGTTATTCCTATCTTATACAAATTTCCTCCAAACGTAAAATTTTTAGCAAGCGCAAAATGCTAATAATATTTACCAAATGAAACATTTATTGTCATACTTATATTTAAAAAAAATCATAATATTTGAAATGTGGAAAGCTCTGCACTTATCTTCTAAAAGATTGGTTTACAAAAAAAAATATTATTTAACAAAGGCAAACATTAACAAATATTTAACAAATTTAATTTTTATTGTCAATTCTTTGATATGAAAATTCTCCTCAAGTGAGAAATTTGTAGAGATTCCGCAATTGAACAAACAAAATATCTTTATGCGCAAACTGTTAATAAACAATAAATAAACTAATACATCTTAATATTTGGCAAATAAAATTTGTATTTATTGATATTCTGCATTTTTACAAACAAAACATTCTTCATGCGCAAACTGCTATCAAATAATAATTTTTTTATGGCAGTGGCACACACACACTAAAGGGAGATCCTATGACGCTTGACGAGCGGTGTGTGTGCGAAGACGTTGATTTACAGGGTTCTTAAATAGTTGCAGGTTGTAATTAGGGGTAAACAGAAGTCCAGGGAGTGAGTTCCCCAGTGATTCAGTGCGCCACACAAAGGAGTTTTTGTAAAGCGATGTTCTAGGCGTTTCCAGTTGTACGACGAACTGGTGTGCTCTTGCCGTCTGTCGTGACTGTCTGACAGGCGTTGCCAGGGGCGGGATGAGGCGGACCAAATCCTGGAAACATCTTCCGTAAAAGTATCTGTAAAACGGGGACATCTCGGCCACATGTCTGCGGTATTCCAGCCAATCCAGATTCCGGCCCAACTCCGGGTGCCGACGAGACGCACAGCTCTCTTCTGAATGGAATCCAGCAGCTTTAGGATGTCCTCTGGACGGCACCTCAGATGTGTGAGCAATATTCTAAGCACGGTCTTATTTGCGCTTTGTAGAGCAAGAGCAACTGCTGCGGTGTAGGACATATTGCTGTTGACCGAGACAAGGATGAAGGAAGGAATGGTCGATCCTGCCATAATGATGTCCTCTTGGTAAGTCTGGCTGCTTGGGTCTTTCCTGGATTGAACTGGCACAAATTTCTGTCGCCCCAAGTTTGAACTTTCTCCAGGTCTTGATTAATTGCTGTAATCTGCTCATGTCTGCGGTGATAAGTCTCAGTCGCTGGTAAAGGTTTTTCTGATCTACATTGGGAGACAAGGGTACTGTCATCTACTAATAAATCCTAATAAATGTCAATATTTGACAAATAAAATTTATATTTAATGTCATATCTAAAATCTAAATTTTTCAACAAGTACGAAATTCGTACGAGTTTGGCAATGATCTTATAGGACTGCAAAAATATCCGTTAAACACAAAATGTTCATAAAAAGTGAAACAATATAAAGAGTGCTCAATATTTAACAACATTTTAAGGACACTGCGTTTATATTTTGAAAAGCTGGTTTGCCAACAAATAATCTTTACGCTTAAAATACCCAATATTTAACAAATAAAACAATTATTGTTTTTTGATTAAAATTTTACATCGAGTATGAAATTTGAAAGGGTTCTACAACTATCTTTTAAAACACTGATTGCCAACAATTAACATATTAACAATGGTCAATATTTAACACATAAAATCTTTACTGTTAATTCTATGATATCAAATTTTCTGCAAGTATGAAATATGTAACGGTTCTACACTTCATTCGTTTTCTTCGAAAAATATTACGTTTGTAAACTAGCAATATATAGAGTCCACCTGCAGCCCTCTCTCCATCGAGAATTAAATTGGAACGAGTCCTGCAATTATCTTTAAAAACGCTTCTACCAACATAATATTTTTTAAGCGCGAAATGCCTATAAACAGCAAAAAACATTAACAATGCACAATATTTTACAAATAATACATTTATTATTTATCTCTTGAGAAGACGATTTCATCAAGTGTGAAACTGGGGTTTCAAAGAAATAATTTTAGAAGGTTATAATGCTAATAAATTATTAGAATGCTCAATGTCTAAGAAATACATTTAATGTTTTAAAAATTTGGAGTTTCATCAAGTAGGAAATTCGAAAGATTTCTACAATAAAAGTACTGGTTTCCAAACAAAATATTATTTAAGCACAAATTGCTCATAAATGATAACAAATATTATCAATGTTCAATATTTAACAAATAAAACCTTTTATGTTAATTTTATAATACACAATTTTCAACAATTATGAAATTTGCAATGATTCTGCACTAATCCTTTAAATTACTAGTTTACACTTAAAATAGTTTTCGACGGAACCAATTTATGCTTATAGAATCGTTTAGTCCTATTTTAAGTCAAATAATCTATTGCTAAACTATTAAACGCCCTGTTTAGGTACAGGGTTATCCAACGAAGGCTAGACAAGGCGATTTTTTGACTTTCCGTGTACTTTTATAAAAAAAACTGTAATAGCCATCATATGTAATTTTCTCCCGCGAATTCGGATATGTTCAGCAAAAAACAATTGAACATCAAATAAAAGTGTTAGGGCTCACTTTGATATTGTTTTAAATGGAACACCCTGTATAGTCAACAGCACGGGTAGTAAGTTTCGATAAGAATGCGATAAAAAAAATTTGATTTAACTCAGCCCCTATCAAAACAGTTAAACACAAAAGTACTGCTACTGACGGCCTTCGCCGCCACCTGTTTTTGTAGGGTTTCTCTCCTATGCCCCTCAGCCGTCGAACTGCATCAGCGGCAAGTCCGAGTTTATATTACTACATTTTTGGACTATCTAGAAAAATCTAAACACATTTTGTTTATAATATCCTATACCTATCTTTAGCTGTTTACCAAATATTGTCAGTTGAAAATCGGGTATTTTGACACTTTGACAGGCTCTAAAATCTAAACCGCACAAGATCAAAGAAAATGGTTTGCACATTCCTCTCTTAAGTTTTCATAAACTATCGAAGGACAGTATCTTCGAATTTAATCTGCGGTTAAAATTAACCGGAACCTTTAAACCTCTTTAAATTCAAAGTTACTATCAATCGATAGCTTATGAAAACCCAAGATAGGAATGTGCAAACCGTTTTCTTTGATCTCGTGCGGTTTAGATTTTAGAGCCTGTCAAAGTGTCAAAATACCTGACTTTCTACTGTCAATATTTGGTAAACAGGTAAAGATAGGTATAGGATATTATACTATATTAATGTGTTTAGATTTTTCTAGAGAGTCGAAAAATGTAGTAATATACCGGGTGTTCCATTTAAAAAAATATCAAAGTGACCCCCTAGCACTTTTATTTGATGTTCAATTGTTTTTTGCTGAACATATACGAATTCGGGGGAGAAAATTACATAAGATGGCTCTTCAGTTTTTTTTTGTAAAAGTAGAGGGAAAGTCAAAAAATCGCCTTGTCTAGTCCTCGTTGGATAACTCTGTACATGTATGTTACTTCGCAT
This sequence comes from Pissodes strobi, assembly GCA_016904865.1. Lineage (NCBI taxonomy): Eukaryota > Metazoa > Arthropoda > Insecta > Coleoptera > Curculionidae > Pissodes > Pissodes strobi. The sequence continues at coordinate 143,838 of MU185518.1, forward strand.
TATTACATTTCTGTTAGTGTGCGCATCGTATAGTAGTCAAGAACCCGTTTTATTAATATTAATGAAGTTATAGGTAATTCACTGATTTGGATATGCCGTAAAATAAAAGAAAACTGTATATACATGGTTCTGATATATTCAGGAACAAATTCGTTATCTTTAAAATTGTAAAATTCATTTGAAAATACTCGTACTCGTCAATTCTATTCTATCATTGTGCGTATTTTAAAATGATTTAGAAGTGTACAGGGTGACTCACAAAACGTATACAACTCAGTTTTTAATGAAACATGCTATCTTTTTGAACTCCCTACAAAATTTTAAAGTCATTTCGAGTAACATAACCTATAACTAAAACTGAAAGATGTGGAATTTAAATGGTTCAACTAAGAGACAAATTTTTTACACTTTTCTAATTTAACTTTGTATAATTTGTAATTTGACCATTCAAGTATTGTCACATTATCTATAAATAATAAATTATGGAGTAACAATTTCTCGATTGTTTGATAAAATTGAACATTTTGAATGTTAAACTTTAAATGATACAAATCTAAGATTGCAAAGCGCTAAGTATTTTGTTATAAGTTAAATCGTTTATAAGTTTAGATTCTATATGTTTTTAAAGTGGGAAATTGTGATTCATACATCAATATCTCGAAAGCTGTCAACCTTACTACTTATAGATTATGTTATATGAAATATTTATAATTTTGTATTGAATTCTATTTAACAAAAAATAAAGCTTTACCATTGTACAGGGTCCACCAACGAGGACTGAACAGGGCATTATTTTTGACTTTCCTTGTATTTTTGGAGGAAACGAAAATAGCATTTCGATGTAACATTTTTCGTAGTATTTTAAAATATCCCTTAGAAAACAACTGAACCCCAAACAAAAGAGTTACGGCGTACATTCTTGTTTTTTTTAATGGAATTCCCTGTATATTATTGCATATTTGGATTGTGCGAAAAAGTCTAGACATATTTCATGAATAATGTCCTATACCTATTTCTAACGGTTTTTGAAATATTGACAGTTGAAAATCGACCATTTACCAAGTTTGACAGCTTGTAAAATCTAAACGGCTAAATATAGAACAAAACAGTTTGCACTTTCATATGTTGATTTTTCATAAGATATCGTATGACACTAACTTTAGATTTAACCAGAAATTAAAAAATCCCGGATAAATTTAACCCCTGGTTAAATAAAAAGTTAGTGTCATACAACAGCTTATGAAAAACCAATATAGGAAAGTGCAAACCGTTTTGTTCTATCTTTAGCCTTTTAGATTTTACAAGCTGTCAAACTTGGTACATGGTCGATTTTCAACTGTCAATATTTCAAAAACCGTTAGAGATAGATATAGGACATTATTCATGAAATATGTCTAGACTTTTTCGCACAATCCAAATATGCAATAATATCACTGAACTATATACTCTGGAATAACAATAAGCTTGACAGCATGGCAAATTTACGACCGAAAAATGTAAACAAAACAAGCAGCCGCGGAGTCTGCGCAATAGGACAAGCAATTTTAAAGCAGAGGGGAGTAGCACAGATCCGTACTTGGGAATTTTGATTTAATTGGCTAGTTAGAAAATTGATGCCGTTCTCATCTGAAATATCTCTGAAGTCATGAAAATAATAATGAATATGTTAATAGCGATCATATTGAATTGAATAACAATATTTTTGACATAATATGTAAGTGACACTACAAATAAAAGCAACTTATAGACGGCTAAGAAAATTACGATTTTGCTTCGGATTGCGGATCTATCAAGGGTGGAAAAGCTATACTCCGTGTTTATTTGAATGCCTGACATACGTCATATTTGGTTTTAAATGCAATAAAGGTAAAGCAAACGTTGGTTTAAAAATTTGGTGAAATTATTAGAGTAATTGGTAATATATTATAACAAACAGAATGAAAAATGGTGAGTAGCCAGCGGCTGTTGTGCACATAGGCCACCATGTGGGATTATAGCAGTTTATTTAATTTTTTTTTAGCACGTTATCAGTGTCAATTAAACATTTTAGAACAGGTGATGCTTGCCTACAGCGCGTTTCATTTGTGTTTAAAAAGGGCTCGCAATTGGATTAAGTATTACATAATTATTCCTAACCAATCATTTTCTCAATTTCAAGAATCTCTATATGGATACTTGTAGGATAACATGACACTGACAGCATCTCAGTCATTCTAAAAGGATGGACAGACTTTAAGTGATTTATTAAAATTGAAGATCAGTTTTTTGTTATTTCATAATTAAAATCCATATGTAATGATTCTATACCTACCTGGAAAATTTCCGATTTTGATTGAAATCAAAAAAACAATATAAATTGATACATTTATTATCAAATAACAAAATTGGTAACGTATGGTACACAACGTATAGCATAATAATAAAAGTAATACCAATACCACAGAGTTTAAAACAAAAGGCAAACAATTCTGAGGATAAATTAATCCTTAATAATAGGGGACTTGAATTTTTTTTATTTCTTTAATATATTTGCCTACCTATAGAGACAGCACACACCAAATATCTGCCTTCAAATAGCAATATTTAAGTTGCAATAAACAATTATTAAAGTTGTTACCGCAAGCTATTCATTTTAAACGACACGTGACGTCACGCCGCTCGTTCGGAAGGCAGTCACTGACATATTATCTTAAAATGTCAGTGAAGGCAGTACAGTAGCCATAGGTATTCACAAACTCATTAACTAGTTTTTCTATAAACCCACCTGTTAGTTTTAACGCCGCGAACCATAGCAAGAGAAAAGCTTTCGGCATTTTTTTTATGTAAGACGCCACTATAAACATATCCAGTAGTGGTAAATTGTCAGACTGTCCTTTAAAAAAACCGCCGTCAGTAATTTTGAAAGACAACTCTGCTAAGGGTGCTAAGACGTTCCCTGTTCTGCCGTCTGTCAGGTGCGACGACAAACGAGCTACCTAACGTCACAACCGGGTCCCAGCCATGGACATTACAAGAATAATTTGAATTTGCAGTTTTTAATTGCTTATATTTATTATACAAAAATAAAAAATTAGTTTTTTTTTGTGAACTGTGGTTCTTTTAATAGTATTAAATTGCGTTTGTGAGTAATATTTTTCAAATTTAATTTTTATGCAAGTTCCCCATTTAATAGCATGTGCAGCCAAATATCAACGTCTAGTCATAATAAGATGCTTATAATTGGCGCTAAACCTCAACCAACTAAGTTTTGCGAAAAAGTGGTGTGCAGTTTCCAAACGGCTCTGTGATATTTATTTATCATTTAAACTCTTACAAACACATGAGCCATGTACTTAAACGTAAGAGTGCTTACTGGTTTCGTGTAAAAAATTATATACAAACAAAACACAGACAAGGGAAGAAAATAAAAATATATAGAAAAAAACAGAGAATATAAATGTTCGCTACAAAAAATTCACTAGAGTATATTGTTGTGTAAAATATCAGTTTTAATTTGCCCTACTGTAGAATTAAAGAGATCTATATCACATTTTTGTATAAAATTGTTACACACACATCATTCTAACTATAGGAGAACTATTTAGGGCTAAACATTGGAAAAGTTTGTTATTTCTTATTCTTAAGTTTAATATAGGAACTACAAATGTTATATTGTTAATTAAGGAACATTTCTTATACTTTAAATTGTTAACTATATTGTAAATAAATAGAACATCATTCAAACTACGTCTAACACTTAATTTTACCATTTTAAACTCGATTAGCATACTGTTATACGAGACCATATAAGGATAGGCATTGTGCGTTTTTAAGTGCAGGTATCTCAAAAATCTTTATTGTACCCTTTCGATCAGGTCAACATGACCCACTGCTTGAGATGCCCAAATAACTGAAGCATACTCCAGATTTGGTCTAACTAGACTATTGTACAAAGTTATTATTGTTTTAATATCTTTAAAATGTTTTGTATTCCTGATTACAAATCCAAGGAGTTTATAAGCATTATTTACAATGGTTTCATAATGTTCGGTAAATTTTATGTTTGTTTGCAAACGGACTCCAAGATCCATACATTCGGTTTTTCTACTCAACACCAGGTCATCAACCATGTAATGAAAATTTGCAAACTTTATTTTACGTTTGAAAGTCGAAACATGTCATTTACTAATATTTAATGACATTTTATTTACATTAAACCATTTAGGTACTGAATTCAAGTCACTCTGAAGTCCATAACAATCATCAAAAAATTATATATGCCTATATAACTTACAGTCATCTGGAAATATGAGACACTCTGAATGTTTTACACAGTTTGGTAAATCATTCACGAAAACTAAGAACAGAGGGCCAAGCCTGGTACCCTGTGGCACCCCAGATATTGATATGTATTGTTTTGAGATTTTGCTACTAACCTTAACTTGTTGGGGTCTAATGGTGAGATAAGATGTAATAAACTCACATGCATTCAATGAAAAACCAAATTTACCCAGCTGGTCCACAAGTGTACCGTGGTCAATCCTATCAAAGGCCTTTGCACAATATGTTAATATAACATCTAGTTGATCTTTATTATCCATAGCCCTAGCTACTGCTTCTGTAAGGATGCTCAAATTGGTGACGATTGATACACCTGGGAGAAAACCATGCGTTAAAAAACACTAATGAGCCTGTAATTATTAACCAAGCCAATGTCTCCTGATTTGATGATAGGAGTTGCAGCTGCATATTTCAATCTTTCAGGAAATGAGTTTGGCCTTAGACATACATTGAAAATTGTCATTAACGGAGCATATAAGATATCAGAACATCCCTTATAAATATATGAAGAAATGTCATCCCTCCCAATGGCCTTTTTCGGCTTTAACTTCTTAATACTTGTTTTAATCTGTTCCTCTGTGATAGGGGAAAATGTAAAGTTACCATAATACTCAGGATTAGGTTTCCTAGATTGCTGAAATACTTCCAATAAATTCGATATGCTTTCTTATGGCAATTTCATCTATGACCAATGAAACTATGGTTTCTTCATTTTTGTCTCTGTTTTCAGTAACAATCCGTTTGAGGGTTTGAAAGGAGCAAGCAGTAAATCCCGGATTACAGTCGATTCCACTAAGCCATGTTCTAATGACCGAACATGAAGGCAAAGCTAGACAAAAAGTTTTGCGAACATATTCATAGGCCTTAGTGGAATAAAATTGTAAAGTCAGTGCAAAACGCCTGAGTTCTTTAGGAAATTGTGTCCTAGTTTGCTTCTTGTTTTTATCAGTGTTTTGGATATTCTGCATGTATCTTCTCAAAATTGCTAATGAAATTCCAGAGATTGATTTCGTTAAGCTCCCTAAAGCATCACTGGAAATCAATCTTTTGTTATGTAATTCTTTAGTGATCTGTTGAAGACTACTGACTTTTTTTTGAAGTCTTGTTACTTTCCTTTTTGAACTGTACAATTTTAAACGCAGCTGCCGATTTTCTGCTGTTGTCTTCTGTGTTTGTGTGTATAAACGACGGGGTGATAGGCTGTAACAAAAATTACTTTATATAAACAGCGGAGCCTTTAAAAGAACGCAGATTTTAAGCAAATTTCAAGATTAAATATTATAAAAAAATTTTTGCGCTAACAAAAGCTAGTTTAACCACCCAAGATTACCCAAGTAACAAAAGAAGCTTTAATACGGTTTTCAAGACGTTGTTACAGCCAAATGAATAAGACTCTCTTAAAACCTTTTGCTCTAGACCTCTTGAAGGCAAGATAAAGGCCTTTTTACAGCAAAAGAGCCCACTCGTATCAAGGATATCAAGACCTTGCATTGAAATAGATTCTCTTATCATTGCTTTCAAGGTAATTATAAAACTTTTAACAAGTGTCATTTAAAACCATAGAATTTATAGTGATCTAAGATTAGGATGAGTTTAAGAACTCTGAGATTTATAATATCTTTAGATATTATTATCATAACCTGTAAACCATTTACATCAACAAATGTCCGTCATGTGATGTCATCTAGTCGGTGATGCATTCCAACTCCTAAGAAAAAACATGGAGGAAATGCAATGCCAAAGTCTCCTAAATTTGCCTAAATATGAACCAAAATTATAACGCAGTCGGCTTTTTCGATGAAGTAAAAATTAAAGCACCTTAAATTTACTGCTTTTTTAAAATAATTAAATTATTACCGACTAATTCTTAAACGGTTTAATTAGTAAACATAAAAATGTTTGCTTGTAATCTTATATTGTATTACTGTTAATATCATTTTATTTTTTAAGGGAAGAACTGCGAAATTTTGATAAAATTATTGAATAATATTACCTCGCTAAAATAGTTCCAATATGGAGGCCTGTGTTGTTTGTAAAAAAATATGGCTTATCATTTAAAAGCTCAAGGTTTCTTAGAAAGAAGACATAAATCCTATTAGCTTTGTCATAACATTTTATTTACTGTAATTAATCTGTTTACTCTTAACTGTTCCTAAGAGTAAAGCTTCTTAGTCTTGACCAAGGTTGCCTGCTCATAATACTGCTTGGCCTTGTCACGGTATCGCATAAGTCTTCTAGCGCTGCGATCAAGTTTTCCCCGCCCAATTAAATCATCATAACCTCAATCTTTGTCCAGTTTTATGTTGATCTGCATTTTCATTTATTATCTTTAAAGATTGCAACTTTACTTTTTTTTAAATTACCACTTTTTGCAATTTTTTAGGAAATTATATTGAACACCGCTACTGAATCTCGACAGATAGTCCGAAGGACAAGATGGCCGTTTTAAAAATACTCTAGGCGGTGGGGGTAAAAAAAAGTAATGGTTTAAGAAAGCAATAGAAAGGTTCAACAGGATTTTGTAAAGATTGCATGGCCCTTATGCAGCAATATATGTTCCCAGTAATCCTAATACAGTATTTTAAGTAGCCAATCTAAGACTTGAGCTTTATTGTTATCTTATATAAAACTGCAAGTTTTATGAAGTGCTTCAAGAATATTATGTTTTAAATCCAACTTAAAGCTTAAAGCTATAGTCTTAAGATAGATTATTTTACAACTAAACAGACTTTACACCCTCCAGAAGATCAACAAGTTTTAAGATTGATAACACAAAAGCCTTGTTAAAGCTAACACAAGAGTAACCGGTCTCAAGTCCATGGACACTTAATATTATTGCTGCCAAGGCTGCTTTAAAACTTATTTTTAAGAATAAATGGACTTTAAGATCTGTTAGCATGTTTGAAGGTGTTCATAAAACCCCAGTACTTCTACGGACCATTTCAAAACTATTTTAAAGCTGATATAAATCTAACTAGCATTTAAATTGTTACTTGGGTAAGCAGTCTGATGTAATTTTTTTATAAGACCATAGGATCATGAAAAAGCCAAAAAGTTTGTGTCAGTCAAAATGTTGACCAACATAACAAACAGTAATAATAAATTGGGTTTTAATCTTAGGTACTGGCAAATGATACAGATGGATTTGATGACATAATGATTATATCAAAAACCAATTTATCATTGTTTTTGTTTTAATAGCTTACCAGTAGGAGTGATCTTCTCTAAGATGCTTCCTTCTTTTTTTTTGTGATCCTTTAAGACCAGTACTATCCGCAGAACTGAAGGCTCCCTATATGTCAACCAATTTTCTCTTTAATGGACCCTGAGGTTTTAGATCTTCAATTACAAGGTTCTTGTAATATAATAAGGCAGCAGATTTGAAGGACACATAGTAATCTATACAGGTTCTGTCCATCCCATAGTGTATGTGCCACGTCAGAAGATACGGTTATTGTACTGGAACTAATAATAATGTAGATCAATGAAGTGAATCTTACTAAGTCAAAATACATACTAACAATAGGGCATAGAATTTTTTCCAAATCTTATTTTTATCTAATTTGTGCCAAATGAACTTACTAAGTGTTTGAAAATAAAACAATATCAACTTACTGTTATTTCAGTGCTTTTTGAAATTAATAATGAACAATATTTTGAAAACAATGCTATACAGGCTGTTCGACAAGCCTTTGGGCAGTGAATATGTTGAATTGTTTGTAGCCTATGAACATTTAAAAGTCCTCCATTTTTTGTTCTTTTTTTTTGCCACAGATATTAATTTAAAAAAAAAATAATCAAAAAATTAATATGAATCTATTAAAAACCAAATAAATGGAAAAGAGATGAAACTCTCTTTTTCATATTTTTGATTAGGATTCATTATCTGTGACAGAAAACCGGAAGAATGGAGAACTTTTATTATACAACATAATAATGATAATAAAGTATATGAAAATTATTACCTAATACTTGAAAGAGTACGTGTACCAATTTCAAGTTCAAGGGCAGGCTCTCCTAGAATATTTGATGGTATCTCCAATAAATCATGTTCCTGGGAGGGTCTCTGGAGGGGTTCGTGTATAAGCATTGGTTCAGAAGGGTCATCCTGAGGTTCGTCCACTACCAAACTGTAACATAGTTAAAAATTAACATTCTTTTTGTTAGTACTATAAAAAATATGTATTGGAATAATACTAACTTTGTTGTTAGCTTTTTCTTCTCTTGAATCAAACGCCTATGGTGCTCCACATTTGGTGGCAGATTAATTTTAGGAATTGCACCTGGCTTGAAGATCATTTTCCCTCGAGGTGAGATTGTAATATCTTCTTTTAAAAAATGATCACTACACATCACAAAATGCTTTATTCCACTTTCTGAATCGATGCCTAGTGCGTCTAGCTAATCAGGAGCCCTGTTTTCAGTCAGCCTGTAAGAATGTTAGAAGTAAATATTGATTCCATATTATTGCAATAGAGATACTTATATATATTTTTAAATATGTACTTAGATAGGTTTTGTAAAATAGCGAGGGGTGTCTCACTCTGATACAAATTTGTACATGTAATGCCAAAATTGCCTATGACTGCGATATAATTTTAACTGTCAGCAGACTACCGGTGACTGCAATCAGACTGCCGAACCAAAATGTACATGTAATGCCCACTATTGACACACCCCTCGCAAAATAGCCTTGTATTGCCACCGATCTCAATGAATTTTATGTCCAAGGAAGTAGTTTAGTTTTAAGTAATGAAAAGCAAACCCTATGGAAGGCTGTAGAAATCAAAGGGTGTCTCACTAATAGGCAGTACATGTACAATGTGGTTTGGCAGTCACTGGCAGTCTGCTGGCAGTCACTGGCATTTTGTTGAAATATACATGACAGTAGTGACAATCTTGGTATTATATGTACAAATTTCTATCAGAGTGAGACACCCCCTCCAACATCCCTCCGGAGAAATATACAATATACAAGGTATCCCAATACAAAAAAAAACACAGGTTCACTCGAGCCTGAATTTTTGAGAAGAAAAATAATTGAAAATGCAGAAATTAAGTAGAATTGTATGCATTACTTAATATGCAAATTTTAAAGTAGGTACCCAAATATTTGCTTTTTGTGGTTTTAAGTGCTTTCTCTGAAACTACTTTAAAGTATTCAGCAACCTCTATGGGTGTCTGCACCCCAGTGATACTAAGTTGACTCAGTGATTCTAAAATAAATGGGGTGTAGGTTAGTTAGGTATTAAAAAATTTTACTTGAACCCGAGTCCTACTCGAGTAAGAACCTTTTACCAAGTATTCATGTAACGTTGTAACAGAGTGAAATGAAACTAGGTTGAGTACTAGGTACCTATAGGCGAATTTTTCTACTCCTAACCACAGTATGGCTTGAGAATAGTTTGATGTGGTTAACTTTACAAAAATTGTTGGCGAAAATGGAAAGCAGATTCCTAGTTAAGTACTCTAAAATAAAGTCGCAAAATATTCGTTAAAAATTGAATAGTTAGAGGGTAGTGGTTTGAAGGAAAGAGCAAAAAAGTTTGCGTTATGTATGTGAAAAGAATAGATTAACACGGACTACAAAATACAATATTAAATAAACTTTACTTACCGAAAATAACCAACACCAGCAGCATGTTTTATGCCGTAATTACGGCAAAACAAAACGCTACATTTAGACATTATACCTAAACTATCAAAACTATCTTAACTATAAAACTTTCCAAACGAAACCGAAACACAAACGAATACGAATATACAAAAATGGCAATTACAGCAAATGCAAACAGCAATTACTAAACGACAAACTATCAAAACTATCTTAACTATAAAACTTTCCAATTTCCAAACGAAACCGAAACACAAACGAATACGGATATACAAAAATGGCAATAATTATAGCAAAGCAAACGCATAAACGCAAACGTCGCAAACAGCAATTACTGCACTGTCCCACTGAACTAGTGCAAGCTAGACGTTCCACGTTTCTTAAACGTTTCGTCGTCAATAACTGATTCAAAATATAAAAGTGCGGCACAAAAACACACGAATATATTGGTGCTTGTGCATTAAAAAAGGACGCACATACACGCAGTGCCGAAGTTTCATACTGATCGAGTACGCGTCATCGGTTATTATTCTTTCTTCGTCATTTACTTAATTTCATATAAAGAGCCAAAGCCAAGACGTCACGTCTGAACTTATTTCAACAGATCCTTGCTATTGCGCAGGCTTATACGCTGCTTATTTTGTCAGAGACTACTGTGATTTTTGTTAACTTTATTGCTCGTAAATTTGTTACTTTTTCAGTAAAGAAGAAAGGGTATTGTTATTCCATGTATATAGTTCAGTGAATAATATACAGGGTATTCCATTTAAAACAACAAGAATGTACGCTGTAACTCTTTTGTTTGAGCTTCAGTTGTTTTTTAAGCGACATTTTAAATTTCTACGAAAAAAGTTACATCGAACTGCTATTTTCGTTTCCTCCAAAAATACAAGGAAAGTCAAAAATAATGCCCTGTTCAGTCCTCGTTGGCGTACCAGCGCTTCAAAATAGTTATATAATTTTATAATAATGTGATGATTTTCAAAATATTGATTTAATTCGTTACTTTATGACACTGAATAATTATTTTTTATGTTCCAGATTCATTTTATACTGAGAAATATTTAGGCTTGCCATCCAAGCATCCCCTAGAATACGATAATGCCGATCTCACTCTGAAGGCCGCCAACATGAATAATCGAAATTTTTTCCTAATTTATGGAACGGCCGATACACGGATTACGTCCCAGCATTCGATTATGCTAGCCAAAACGTTGGTCGAACAAAATATTCTCTTCCATCAACTGGCAAGTTATTTTACAAATATTTTTCTATTGGTAGAAGCCCACTCGCACGACAAAATAGAATTTATTATATTATTAATATTGATATTAATATACTGTAACATAGGAAAAAATTTAGCTGTCTTAAAAATATTTGGCTTGGACCAAACAATGTTAAATCTTGCTTAGTTTACGAATTTTTAGGGGTCTGTCTATTTATTTATTTCCTGCCGGTTTTCTCGTGTTTAGTAGTAACAACCCAGACTAATTAAAAAAAATGTATCAAGGTTTCCAAAAAGCAAAAAAACTGTTTTTCACACGATCATATCGAACGAAACCTAGTTTCAGAAACTTACGCCCAGACGCAGAAAGTGAAATAAAGAAGACGTGTATTACGATGCGCCGGGAAAACGACATCGATCTCTGCTGGTTGTGGGAAAAGGGGATTAATGTTTATTTGGCGCCCTACAGCAAGAAACTTAAATTGTGGACTTCAATAAGACAAATACTATATATAGAGGACCCACTTAACTGAACTCTGTTCTTGCGTTAACTATAACTTGACTACAATTATTCTTTATAGTTAAGTACGATTACAATAGTATATCACTATGTAATAAGTGGGACAAGTACCTCTTTGTCGTACTGGCGTGAAACCCAAGACGCACTTACCGCACTATTCCATATCATATTTTCTATACAACTGTGTGTATTTAAACGCGTGTATTTTAATGTATTTGAAAACATTCAGTTTAGAAACGAGTTTTGTCAAATTGCTTTTTGAGTTAGAAAGCATGGTTACCATATAAATACGACATTATTTTTTTGTCTCATTATTTTCGGCACCAGTGCCGTAATATACACTTACATTGCCGCACCAATATATTGTATGCAAAACAAAATCAAACCAATATTTTATTTATGTTTCAGGCATATCCAGATGAGTCCTACGACTTCAGTCGAAAAGCACGGCTTCACATGTTCAAGGAAATTGATTTATTTTTCAATGACTCGTTCGGCCCGATAATCGACGAATGGATAGACGATTCCGGGTTTTTCATTTAATACTCGGCTAGCGCGAACAAGATATTTTACATTTTTAAATAAAATTATCCATCGGACTTTTGTACAATTTGCATTTAGCTCTTCCAGTAAAAGTGTTTTGACTACCCAGAGTATATAATATATATTATATGTATGCCAATGCAAATTATTGAAAAAATATTTTTGATAACGAATATGAACGTACAAGTAACCGTAAAAATTTAATTCGAACGTTCGAATTTGATGTTTAATTCGTAAACATTGTAAGTTTAATTCCATAAATGTGATAATTATTTTTATATATGTTATAATGAGGGGCCTCAGCTTCCCATTCAACGAGTTTCAATACCTGCACTAGATTTTTAGCTCAAACGTTAAACGTTTTATTTTTAGTCCTCGACCTCTGAACAGTTTTGTGTCAATCCACAAAGAACGAACATAGTGCGTGGCCAAAAGTCTGGAGACAGGGCGATGATGTTTTAAATTTTGCCATATTTTAAACATATTTTCACACACACAGTATGTCTTAGAAAATCAGGGATGTGTCCACTTTGCTTAAATTAAATACCTCCATTTTTCTTGATATTTGATTGTCTTGCAAAATAATAGAGGCTTATCATATTTCATTCTATATCTAACTTCGACTGTTTTCGAAAAACTATCGTTTTAATGGGAACACTTTTTTTTAGTTTAAGTCCCTGTAGAATCTACACGGTTTGATTTAGAGCGAAACGGTTTGCGTTCTTATATGTTAGTATACAATGGTATCTCAATTTTATCTGACTCGGATCCAATCCACCTCAATATATCCTTCTGGTGGTTTTAATAAGCTCTTTATTTCCAACAGGCTAACGCCCAATCACAGGAAATTCACATACAAATTAAGAATAAGTAATTCACAAAAATATTGTTATACAAAGAAAAATAATAAAATATGAAATAAATAATAGTTAATAATAAGGAATGTAGGGAACAAAGCCGATCAAGAACTGTACGAATAACGCAAAGCAAGTTACCCAAACTAAATAAAATAAGCCAAAATAAGTGACAAAGAAGAAACGAATGAAAATAAGGGGAATACAGATGAAAAATTAAGATGAAGGATGTGTAGATAGAGTTAAGGTGGGAAACCAGCCGCCTCACGCAGCTGTTTCAGGACGTTAGACAAGCTGCTGAACAGTTTTGGGGGTTGTCGCGTTTTTTAAAAGAATAACGTCTTAGAGAAGAGCCGCGTCGCGATTAGTACAATGATTGCATCTTAACGCTTCCCTTAATCTGCCTCTCTATGTTCTATTCGTGAGGACACGCCTTGCTTAGCGTGCCGGGGGGTAACTGAGGTAGACCGGAACCGAGTTACGTTGAGTAAGAAGGAATGATAATGTAAGCACGTGTAGCTTATAACAATAACAATGTATTAACGATAAAACTTTAACAATGACTATTGGTCAAAAACTGAGATTCTATTATATCCGATGACTAAAGTGCGCAGGTTTTCTCGATCTGAGGTATTGTTTCTAGGTCTTTGTTTACTGTCTTATAATTATAGTTTTTCTTAAGAGTTGAGTTTTATTTTAGAGCACTAAAATGTTTTACTAAACTTTTTAACTGTCTATTTAGACACTTGTCTTTCTCAGAACTCTGACAAACTTCTCCTTGATTTGACTTTACTACGGTGGTTGTGAAACCCCTAGAGACAGCAGTCGTCAAGTGGCTAACCGGTACTAGGTTTGGGTCAGGAATAAAGGAGTAGAACCTAAAGCAGCTGTCTAGCTAACTTTAGGAGCGGATAGAACCGGGAGGCAGCTATCTAGCTAACCTGGGAGCTGGTTTTGGTGAGAACAAACTCTGTCGAACTGAAGGTTCGGTAGCGTATTTATATTAAAAACGTGGTGATCATTGCATGCTTAAGGTTGAAAATCGCTCCTGTTGATTGCTCGCGTTGTTTATAGTTTGCCTTTAATGTTTATATAACAATCTCCAAGTTCAAGTTCAAACTTAGGACAGGTGATATTTCTTTAGTAGCTTATGCATTTTAGTAGATTACAGTATGTATATCACAGGCGTACAATATTGAAATTTTTGCACATGTTGTGAATGGGTTGCTGTCTAGGTTCTAAACGCGGTACATGAAATGGTATACTTTCCAAAAGAAAGGAACAATCGATCACATATCGTGGAGAAGTTTATAAAGAAATGTGACAGTTCCCCGAATCTGGACAACAAAAGGTTATGATCAAACCCTCTGTCTGGGTAGATACCGTACTCTCTGAACATAAGATACTTGAGAAATTGTCTCTGCACAGCCTCCACCGAATCAATGTAGTACTCATACAACGGACACCATACAAGTGACCCATAATCCAGCCTTGTTCGAACGAAGGAGTAATAAAGCAGTGTGATGACAAATATGTTGATAAACTGTTTATAATTTGTAATTAGAAAGCCCCAACATTCGTGACGATCCAGCCCCCATCTGCTCTATATGAGGAATAAATTTAAATTTCTCGTCAAGCGCTATGCCAAGGTCTCTGACAGTTGATTATCATCCAAGACAGTGCCGCTAATGGAAGTTAAAGACGATGGGACTTTTTATTTTATGATAGGTAATGACATTACAATTTGGAACGTTCAGATTAAGTCTGATGATTGCGCACCACGTCAACATTAGCCTGCAAGAGAAGACAGTCTGCAAGTTGTGAATGCGGTTGAAGACTAAGATCGTCAGCGCAGGCCAGCTCGAAACAGTCAATCTTGCGAATTAGATTGTCAACAAATATATTGAATAGAAGCGGCCCAAGGTTGGATCCCTGAGGTACTCCCGAGGTTTGGATAAATGTAGATATGTTTTATATTATTGTGGAGGATTCATGTTTACTTTAAAAATGTTTGCCTATTCTCCACTTCTTCATAAACAGCACAAGTGCTAATTTAGTGACCCTAACGAAACTGAAAAACCTAAAGGAAACTGGAAAAACGGTCGACGTTGTGAGGAACAAATCTGCCCCCGTGATCAAAAACGAACAAATCTATAAATGAAAATGAGTAGTAAAATGTAAATAACAGTAAAAAGCTCATGAAGATTGACAGCTTTTTACTGTTATTTACATTTTACTAACCATTTGCATTTTTAGATTTGTCCGTTCTTGACAACGGGGGCAGATTTGTTCCTCGAAACGTCGACCGTTTTTCCAGTTTCCTTTAGGGTTTTCAGCTTCACTATGGTCACTAGAGTAGCACTTGTGCTGTTTACACCCTGGAGCCAGAGCAAGCGGCTCTATTTTATAAAGAAGTAGAGAACTTGGATAAATGTGTTAGATCTAAATCCCTCAATCTCGACAAACTGCATTCGATCCAAAAGATATGCTTTTAGGAGTGCGATGAGACTGAAAAATCAAATAGTCTGCATGTCTTTTGTGACAATACATAATGGCCAATCTGATCAAACGCTTTGTGGAAGTCCGTGTAGGTTATGTCGAATTGGCTCCTATCATTGAGAGCCTCGAGAGAGAACACATATTAGAAATACGCGACCATGTTGATCGTATGAATGGGGCAGACCCTTGCCACCTTTCAGGTTTCGGAGAACATGCTCAGTTCCAGGATCAGATTGAAGATATGGCACAGTGGCTAGGACAAAAGAATGGAACAGTCTCTAAGAATGAAGCTGGGATGCCGTCAGGGCCAGAGGTGATCTTGTTTTTAAGTTTTTTTTTGCTTACTACAATTATATCATCAGTAGTTATTGGTGGAATGTCGATGCTGTCGGAATACTATGATATACGGATCAATATTTGCAGGCAGGTGAGAGTCTTTGTACACACTTTTGAAATAGTTGGAAAAGTCGAAACGATGCATTGGGGTCCGTGGGAAGAGTGATTAGTGTCTTTCATAGTGGTTGGAATGTGGAACTGAGCTCTATTTCTTTGAACATCGACCATTGAATTAAATATGAGAAATTTGAGGGATCCGAAGTTATGCTTGTCTTGGCACGCCGGATATCTCTCCTGTAAGCTTTGTTGGAGCTAGATTTAACCAAGCTGAGCAATGATTTGCACCTTGCCAGGTAAAATGGAGATTTATGAGTTTTAAAGTCACGATCGGTCGCGATATATGCTAATAAACAGGCGGCAGCACAGAGTGTGCTCGCGTAAAACGAAACAATGGGTGAATATAATTTTGAAGGAGTTAAAAGTTTTAAATACTTGGGAATAACACTAACATTCGACAACAACATAACGGAAGAAATCAAAGCCCGTTTTCAGAGTGCCAACAGATGCTCCTATGCCCTAAACAAAAACTTGCAATCTAAAGGACTCTCAAGGACCTCGAAGATAAAAATATACACAACAATCATTAGATCAATTGTCATGTACAGTTGCGAAAGCTGGACGCTAACCAAGGCAAGTTAACAAAAACTGAGATGCCTTGAAATAAAACTGCTTAGAAAAATCTATAGACTAATAAAGGATCCCCAGACACAATAATACCGAATCCGCACAAAATAAGGAGCTCAAGGAACTTTATAACCTACCCGATATTATGCAAGAAATAAAATCACAGCGACTCAGATGGGCGGGCCATATACAACACAAACGAATCAGAGATATGTCCAGTCCGAAAGGACCCCTAGGAAGGAGAGACAACATCGTCGCCGACCTGCGCACCTTGGGGCATGAAGTAGATCCAGGGCTTACGGAGGATCGTACTAGATGGCAGCCAAAACCCACCCTGGGTTGTAGAGCTACAGAGAAGAAGAAGAAGAAAAAGATGATAGGCATTTTCTTTTTTGAATACATTGTCAATGATTTCCTTGGTAAGCCATGGAGGAAAGCGCTTACGCCGCGGCACCTTGAGTGGTGCAGAGGTAGCGAATATGGTATTTAGAATCTCGTAAAGTCACTTACATGAGTTACCGATATATGTGTAATTGAGATCACGCGACCAGTCAGTGTTCGACATTAGCTCATACATAGGTAGGAAATTGGCTTTTTCATAATACCTCTCTGAAAACTATCATTTTCGACGTCTCTGTAAAGCAAAGAAAGTTAGTCTTTTCGGTTCGCCCGCACGAGAAAAGTGTTCCGGTGCGGGCGGGCGGAATTTTTTTTTCCGTTCCCTAATTTCGAGTGCTAAATTTGCAGTTATTTAGTTACAAAATAAGCATAAAGTGTAATAAAATGGGTTAAAATTATACAGCGATGCGGTCTACAATGGAATGAGGTACTTTTAGTCATAAACTGTGAATCAATAAAAATAATTACATTTCCAGTGATATGCCACATTTTTATATTCTACGTAAACGTCTAAAGTTTATTCACATAATATACCCTAAAACTGCATTCAATCGTTTGTAAAATATTTGCATTTGACAGTTAATTCATTAATAATTAAAGCGTAATGCTTATTTTAAAAATAAAATATTGTTACTAATGTTACTTTTACACTAGTTTTGATGTTTTTTCTCTAAAGTTTTTAACCACGGACGCTTGCAAAAAAGTTTAGCACATCATGTATTAAATTTCTCGATTTCAAAAACGGTTTATCTATGGTATATTATCTAAATAATTTTTTTCTACAGCCGCGCGCAATAGTTATTTGTGTATTTAGAGCGCAAAGTAACGGATTGCCGCTTGAGAAAGAATATTACTGCGCGACGCGTAGCGGAGCGCAGTAATCTTTTGAAAACGGCAACCTTACTTTGCGCTCAAAAAACACACAGAACTTTTTCTACAGCCGCATTTTTTTAAATGAAATGCACATTTTTCTCTATACTTATTCTGAAATTTGCAAATGACTGTCAGTTTTGACATATTATGTTCGGGCTTCGGGCATATTTAGAACGGGAGTGCCAGCAACAAACTGTAACAAACGCACGACTGTCATTTATTTATCTTCAGTTTCCATGACCATTCAGCATACTAGACGGAAAAAGTGAGAATTTCCTTTTCCTTGTTCGCGCTAGAGCGCAAAATAAGGATCCACGGCATTCGTCGATTTTGCGATTTCATTTGAATTTAATATTTAGTTATTTTGCGCGCGGCTGTAGAAAATAGTTATTTGTGTATTTAGAGCGCAAAGTAACGGATTGCCGCTTGAGAAAGAATCTTTCGAAAACGGCAATCTTACTTTGCGCTCGAAAAACACACAGAACTTTTTCTACAGCCGCATTTTTTAAAATTAAATGCACATTCTTCTCGATACTTATTCTGAAATTAGCAAATGACTGTCAGTTTTGACATATTATATTCGGGCTTCGGGCATATTTAGAACAGGATTGCCATCAACAAACTGTAACAAACGGACGACTGTCATTTATTTATCTTAGGTTTCCATGACCATTCATAGCACACTCGCCGGAAAAAGTGATTTTGCGATTTCATTTCAATTTAGTAATTAGTTATTTTGCGTGCGGCTGTAGAAAAAACAACTAATATCTAAATTCAAATGAAATCGCAAAATCGACGAATGCCGTGAATCCTTATTTTGCGCTCTAGCGCGAACATGGAAAAGAAAATTCTCACTTTTTCCGTCTAGTGTGCTATGAATGGTCATGGAAACCGAAGGAAAATAAATGACACTCGTGCGTTTGTTACAGTTTGTTGCTGGCACTCCTGTTCTATATAAGCCCGAATATAATCTGTTAAAACTGACAGTCATTTGCAAAATTCAGAATAAGTATAGTGAAAAATGAGCATTTAAGTTTAAAAAATGCGGCTGTAGAAAAAGTTCTGTGTGTTTTTCGAGCGCAAAGTAAGATTGCCGTTTTCGAAAGATTAACATTCTTTCTCAAGCGGCATTCCGTTACTTTGCACTCTAAATACACAAATAAGTATTTTGTGCATATCTATACCCCAATATTTTAAATTTTTCCGTAATACCTAAAATGAAAAAATAATGAAAGGGAGAGACATTATTCCTGAGTATCTGCGTATATAAACTAAGTGAACCAGCTATTTGACTTCCTCTACCCGCTAAATAGTTTTCCTAATTTGTAAAAAAATAAATTGCGGAGTTTCCGAATAATGTGACGCTACATATTTTGAAGCTATATTCTGCTATATCCGTTTCATAGTTAAGCTTCGGTTTTAAATTGAAATTGGGTAAATTTAATTTGGGTTAGTTGGGTTGGAGAATGATGGTAGTTGTGGTGACTTAGGGATGTATTCTTACTATGTTTTTTTCATAATTTTTTTTTTATCAAACTTGCCGAGATGAAAAGATGAGGCTTTCTGCAAAGATGGCTTTTTAATTTTTTAAATTATTTATTGTCAAAACTGATGTATATCTATATAATGCGAAACTGGGTACGGGGCTACCTAACAGGGGGAGGATCCAATAATGTTAATCGCCTTTAATGTTAAATTCCAGGTCAGGTTTGATTTTAATATGAACTAAAACCTAAAACACATCTGAGGTTTTAGCGACTATTTGAAGTAGAACGTTACCCTTCGGAGTGAAAGAGTTTATAGTGGAGTGTTATCGAAAATAACATTAATTTAAAAAAGTTTTTTCATTTGTGTCTTCATCATTCTAACAGCAGTGATTGATTGCGTCGTAATCTGTAATCGAAGAAATTTCCTTTAGATCTTGCTTTTATTTTCAAGAGAATGACATATATTTTGGTATGAAATGTTGTGGAAACGCTTGATTTTTGTTTCATTTACTACTTTTATCATAATGAAACAGCAATAAGAAATTTTCAATAGAAATATGCCAAGTGCAAAATGTAAAAATTATTCAGTAGATGTTTTCTAAAAGCTATATATATATATATATTATGGACTAAATTGTGATCCCTACAGTGCTCCTCACGAATCTTTCATTCCTGTTAATCAACAGCAGGTGATTTCGGTCACTAATAATATTTTTCCTCACCAGAGTTCATACCATTCTCCACTAATTCTTATTTCTTAAAAATTTCAACATTTCCCCTTCTTCTTCACTCTGTCTCCTCATCCAATGTCAAACTACTCCCCTCAATAGTATATCCCGTCATATTATAAATGGTCATAATCGATTATTACCCTAAATTAAATAACAGATATTTCCCTGTATCAATCGATATCTCGTGAGATGAAGTGTCTAGTCAGACATACAATCCAAAAATATACATTTTTAAAAATCCAGTGCTTCACCATCCACCACCTAAAAGTTGCAAGAAAAAGTTTCGAGAAGAAGAGAGAAAAACATTCCCTAAATTGAAAGCTGAAGAAGATGAATCTGTTAGTATTGTTTTATGAAAAAACTGCGGATTACATTGTTATGTTAGTTGATATGAACGGTGAAAATATGTCTGATTTCACAAACATGGGAACTAAGTATGCTGTCGTTGAATATTTAATGGAAAATGTAATACCATCTGACTTTTTTAACATCTAGAGCAAATTATCAATTAATTATAAAACAAACTTTTGCCTGCAAATGAAGAAACCGCGTTTTGTGCAATATAACAGACCAGAGTCTGCATGCCTAAAATGTAATTTTATAATTAATATTTTTATAATAGTAGGTTTGAGTATAAAAGAAAAAGTCTTTTAAAGTGTTTTTGTAGAAGATACAGTTTTTAAGAATACTATGACCTGAATCGGTCAAATCGAAATGTTTATATTTTTGAATTTAGTTAGCTTAAGATTCCTCTCCAATATGAAAAAACTATATAAACATTTTGTTGCCTGTGTGTTTACGATCTTTAAATTTTCTGTTTCAAAAACAGAAACAAAACAAAATTATCAAGAGCAACTATTTTCGATAATCTCACCAAATACTAGAAACATTTTTTTTTGCAACAGCCCGCAAAATTAAGGATCATTAATATACTAAGAAAAAGTTTCTCTACAGTATTTTTGTACGTGCTATGTTGAAAATAGTTTAGATTCTACAGCGGTTTAAAGTCACAAAATATCACCTTTCAGACGTCCATATTTGAAAATAACTATTCAATTTGGGTATTAAGTATGTAATATGGAAAATGGCCGGTATTTTACGAGGTATTTGAATAGTGAGAAAAATGGATGTATTACATTTAAGAAACAAAGTTAACACACACACCCCTTTTTTTAAGTGTCCTATATATTTGAAAATAATTCTAAAATAATGAAAAATGTAAATTAAAATAGGTGTGTCTCGACCTCATTTACGAAAATTAACCATTGTGGGTATACTTTGCTGTTTCCAGACTTTCTGTCATACGGTATGCGAAAAGGCATATTGTAATTTTTTATTTTAGCGTTATGTTTAAATATATGTAATGCCATAAACCAATTTATCGTCAGTTGACCGTTTTTTGTATCAGATTGAATTAGTTAATGCAGATTTTTAGATGCGCCATATATTATGTTATGTCGTTAAGTTTTCAATAACCAAAATAATGGTTTGTAGCGTATACAGGATGACCCACCAAAAAGTACGTCTTTAGCGCTTTCCTAATTATTCGAAAAATCGTTCGGGTGTCATCAAGAAAGTTTTCATCAATTGGAATTTTTCTTTATCCAATTGTTTAGCTAAAATTAAAATTGTAACTTGTAACTTATTTTATGATTAAAGCAAATTGTTAAAATAGTTGCTTTTTTCTAAGTACCTATATAAGAGTAAAATTTTATAAAAATGTTCCTATATAAAATATATTTCGTTCCTTCAGAAAGTCCTATCTTGTTCATGTGGTCAGTGTATATGGACAATGGCCAGTGTATGTGCTAACTACAGCCTGGACCTGCTGTCGGCCAAACTGAAGAAGTTGTGTAGTTCTCACTCCTGATGGCAGATTCACTGCTATCTTTGAATGAGTTAGACCCCGTAACTTTCTCTATTTGTCTACAAATTGCTGTTTGTTCAACTGGACAGGGCTTCTTTACTGTGTTGTAAGTTATTCCCAGAACTGGTTTTGGTCATATGAAGGCCAGCCGTTGCTGCCACCTGCCTCGCAAGAGCATCAGCTCTGTCGTTGCCTGCATACACTGTGTATCCAGGTATCCAGAGCAGTGTAAGCTTATTTCCTCTACCTAGTTTGGTGAGTAGTTTCTGGCAGGCCTTGGATGAACAACCGCTATATTCAAGAGCTTTCAAAGCCGCTTGAATGTCCGAGAATATTTTGAATGGCTTGCCTTTTCAGTTTCTATCGATGAGCCATTTTGCAGTCATATCAATGGCTTGAACTTCAATCTGAAAAATGGTTGCATGTTTGCTTAGGGAACACTTAAGCTCAACTTTACCATTTTTGTCCCAGCAGCTCATATATCATCATTGGTCTTGGAGTCGTCAGTGAACCAAATTCTCTGTTGTTCTCAGATGTTCCGAGTTTTTTGCATATTCGTTCCTCTCTGGTAGGAGGACGTCATAGGTATGGTAATAGTTAGTCTTGGTAGGCATAACATCTGATGGTAGACCCAACACACTGCCCCGCTCATTGACGTTTTTCAGCCTGTTGGGAACCATTATGATCGCCTGCGGATTGTTGATCACATGATCACCGCCTGTGTCAATATATACGTAGCCCATCTGGCGACCCTCTCCAGTACTATTATAAGAGGTGGCAGATTTAAAAGACACTCAAGCGCTGCCGTGGCTCTAGTGCCGAAGGCAGCACTAATTGTCAGACATGATTGTCTTTGTAAGGTGGATAATTTCATTCTCGCCGAGCTCCGTAGGCTCTTAGAGTACCAAGCTACTGCTCCATATGTTATTATTGGTCTTATGACCGCAGTATATAGCCAGTGCATTTTTTTTGGTATGTATGCCCCATGTTTTGACACAAATGCGACTGCAGGATTAGCGTCTCGCCGCTGTGTGGAGCCTCATCCTCGAACTCCGATCGACAATGATGTTGTTTACACATTTTGTCACTTCACGTGTTTTTATAACATAACAAAAGCAGGAATGTGAAAGGTTGGCTCAGGTGGCGAAGTTTGCGTCTCTAGAACGCAAAGTGATTGGTTCGACGCCCGGTCCTTGCAAGTTTTTTTTTATTGGATTAGTTAGTTTTTGGCATGAATTGGGTTGGTCCCCGCAGCGAGCAGAGGGCATTGTATGAAGTGAAAATGTAAAAATACAAATGTAAACATTAAACATGGGATTAGGCTCCCCCACAGCGGCGAGACGCTAGTGTCTGCAGGCCCATAGTGATAGTTTCACTTTTGCGGCAATTTTATCCAAATGCGCATTCCAGTTAAGTGTTTTATCTAGGGTAATTCCCAGATACCGCACTATATTCGCAAATGAGATAGTTTCTCCTTTGAGTGAAGGTGATTTTAGGTTTTCTAGCCTTTTTTCCTTGTGTACGGTACTATAACTGTTTTGTGCGAGTTCACAGATAGTTGTTCCCTTTCACACCAGTCACAGACCACGGTTAGTACCTCTATAAAGATCCTCTGAAATAGTTCTTTACGAGTTGCTTCTTATAAATATTACCAGATCATCCACGTATGCCTGCACCTCCACATCCCACAGCGAGAGGACCGCTAGCAGATCATCCATTAGGAGAGACCAGAAAAGGGGCGACGAAATCCCTAACAGCCCTGAATCTGTAGCCCTCGTTGTGGCTACTCTGCAATTTAACATACTCCTGATCCAGTACCTTATCTGTGGTTCAACCCCTCAGCCAATGCTGTGTATAAGGAGTTTGGTAATGCATTATTGAATGTTCCTTCAATATCTAAGAACACACCCACCGCGAGACTCTTGTCCTTTAACGATTGTATTATGTTCCCGACAAGGTTGTTTAATGCTACTTCTGTATATTTGCCGGTCTAATACGCATATTGGTGAGCATTTAGTGGATACTCACCAAGTGCACCCGTTCTAATAGGCACGCTCCGTATCTTTTCGATGCATTTCAACAGAAAGGAGATCAGACTTATTGGTCTCCATGAGTTAGGTGCTGATTCCCCACGTTCCATCTTCGGGATGTACACTGATTATCATAGCAAGTGCTCTTTATCTCTGTTCATCATTAGTTCCAAGTATTGTTTTATGCGTTTGACCAGCTGCAAATGTAATACCCTACGATTTTGGCTGGATAGAAAATATTAGCGATGAGGAATCTATTTTATTTATAAAAATTTACAATATTTTTACCTAACTTATGTTTAAAGTTTAATGATTTCAACTATTTTTAAGCTTTGAACTTCTGGTGAATATTTAACTGTGCTTTTTGAACCCGAACTAAGAAATGCAGAATATCGTGTACAGTAATATATAGATACCGGTCTACCTCCACGTGTATGAATACAGTTACCAAGCCGTGGTGAACAATCCTGATTGAAGCAGGCCGTGACCAAACTTGCAAAAATCGATTTCTTTACTTTAACTTAAGGATGTAATATAAGCACAACAGAAAATCGAATCTTCCTGATGCCTAAAGTAGATGAGTTTCTTAATTATTGTTACATTGGAAACGTTAGATAAAGGTAATAAAAAAAGAATAATGACACATGTAGATAGGTAATAGGTATAACTCATCTTTGCAGTCATGTCACATAATAATAATTACATTACTAGTGGTGAAATGTATACCTACTTAAAAAACCAAGTAATAAAAATGTTTTTTTTTTTTACAAAAAGTGATCTACCAATAAAGAATAATAATAACTACAACAAAGATTGCAATTATAGACATATAGAAAAAAGCCCCAAAATAAACGATCAAAACATAAAAGGAAATACATATAAACAAATAAACTGAAAGGTTCGCATTGTTGCGCTTATACTGACTAATTTCTAATAGCAAATATTTTACTTATATCGATCTTGTTCTTGGAAATAGTGTATAGATTTTAATTTATTTTGCATTATTGATATGTAGGTGATAAGAAACTAGGTGTTACAGAAACAAGATATCATTTCGCTAATAATCTCAAAATGTTTTGCGCTATTAAGTTTTCTGTCTTGTTCTGTAGTTATGTTATTATATCATTTTATTTTTGTAATTTTCCCTATTTCAATTGTAAATAAATCACCCGATAAATTCCGCTGTGAATAGATCACTGCGATTTTAGATATATATTTTTTAATTTCTAGGTGTCTCGAATGGGTATCCATAATGCCGCCTCAGCCTAGAATCCCATATTAAATTCAAAATTTTTTAAAGTTATATTAAATTTTTTTAAACTGATCAATATTCATAGCTATTTCATAGATATTCTAAATAAGGATCGCAATATATAACAACCGAGTTATTTAAGTTTTAGTTGTTAGGTGACCGTGAATACGATATACACCTTTATAAGCTAATACATTTGGTCTTTTCAAAATTAATATTATTTTTTTTTGTGAATAACTAACCCAAAATATTAGGTTTTTTCTTACGACCGACATTTTTAAATAAAACTTATAGTAGCAGTTGTAGTATTCTGAATTTAAAAAAAATATATGTATTTGAATTAGGAGCAATGCCGATCCCATTACTGTTTTGTACATGGTGTTTCAATGAGGACTAAACAGGGGCACCGAACATAAGATAAGAAGCACCACTCAACGGCGGCAACTTTGATGTGCGTGTTCAGCGAGCGCTACAAGGGAATCGTAGTGTTTTGCTTGGTTGCTGGGGTAACGATTGGCGGACTCGCCACACACAGGTTGAATTTCAATAAAAGCTGGTCAGAAACGATATTTTTGGGGTATTTTTAATCAAATTTATAACGAAATTATTCATAACACTCTAGTACTCTAGTTGGCTCTGGAAAAAAACAATAATTGATATCTTTTGAATCGTTTGCAGCGCCTTGTCAAACTCACGTTATAGTTTTTTTATTAGCGTTATTATTTTCACCAAATAAATATTTTGATAAAGTCTGTATTCAACTGGCTATTTCAAAAATCTATTAAATTTTTTAATTAGTTATTGATAACAATACTCAAGGTATGTAATAATTAATATTTAAAGGATTTTGATTTTTCTGCTTATTGCATAGCGCTGATCAATTAAAATGAAAAAGATTGATATATTTATCAAATCACATTTATTACAAGTTCGTGATATACCTAATAACATTTCTTTTTGTTAATGATTTCACCATATTTTCGACTACAAATATACTGTAATATGTACATTACGATTCTGACAAAAGAGCTGAAGAAGAAAATCTTGCTTGAATTTGCTCCATTTTTTATATTTAATTAAATTCTGGCGTTTTGGGTGATTTGAAAATTGGTTAAAGGGTTCGCACAATATTTTTACTGTATATTTATTAAAATACTTATTTTATAATTGCATACATTCGGATATATTAAAAAAACTACCAAATTTACTTAAAAACATTTATTTTTCTCTTTTCAACACGATAGTCCAGAAGATTACGGTGATTTTTTATTTTAATGATTGAGATGACTGGTGATTTTTAATTTTAATGATTAAGGAAAAGTAAATTAATAATTTATTTTTTATTTATGAGAAAAACTTGTTCTAGCCATACAAGAATAAATCTTTCATTATCTTTTATTTCTTTGCTTCAGATCGAAGTTATTTAACTATAACGTATAAGCAATTGTCTGGAATACTGCAAGGCTTTCTCGACCGAAGCTGGGACCAAAGTAATAACGCAAAATTTCTTAAATTAAAATTAAAAATATCTGAATTAACATGATATCAAGACTTTCCCAATGAGTTTAGGTCGACTTGCAATAGTTTTTTCTATAAATATATTTCTAAGTGGAATCAATCAATTAAGATCAAAGAGAGGTTTTTAGAAAAAAAATAAAAATTTACTTACAACTGTTGTAAAATAAAAAAATATATATATTGTAAAATGACGCAAAATAGTAGCGTTCTGTGAATGTAGTGAGCGGTCCAAAAGACGGAGAACAAAACAAATCCGAGAAAATTCAATACCACAGAAATTAACTTATGCCGCTTAAATGAGCTACAGATTATGTGGTAACTTACCCGCATCGAAAGTTCTCAAAACTATTAGTAGGTAACGAAGTCGAGCAAGCCAAATTTTTTGAAAACAAAAACAATCAAGATAATTTACATTTAGAGTTAAATAAATGCTGATGAAATATTAGCTCTAATAATTGTAGAAGCTGATTTGTCTAAGCATCTGTATAAAATTATCAAAACGTAAGAGGGACAAAAAATTGCACATATCCTTCGTACGACAAAGTTTTGAAGGCCAAAAAAATGTTATCTCAATTAAGTAATAATCAATGTTCGATTATTTGTAATAATCGATTATTCGCGATTAATTGATATAATAACTTAATCGATTTAATCGAAATAACCGATTAATGGAAGTAATCGATTAATCGATATCATGGATTAATCAAAATAATCGATTCGTCAAAATAATCGATTAATCAAAATAACCGATATAATGGATTAATCGAAATGATCATCGATAATTTCTTAAAAGTTAATCGAATAATCGATTGTTGTTGCCCACCCCTAATCCCATGAGATTGTAGTAAGTGAAACTGAAGCTTAAATTTCGGTAGAATCATTATTGCACCATAATGGTGCAAGACTGATGTTGTAACAAAAAGAGGTAATAAATACTTTGGCTGAATCAGCAGATATAATTTATAAGTTAGGTTTAATGTAAAATAAATATGGCTTTGATGGTAGGTACCTTGGGACACTCAGAATATGATGCTTCTATAGTTTTTACTAGTTTGATCCCTATCAGATTAATTTTTAGAAATAGCGATAACTCTGAAATACTTGTATGGCAAAATTGCAGGCCTTCATCAACGCGTTTCTGTCGTCCACTTAATTTTGCTCGTGAGACTTCTGAATTAACCATTGCAAAAAAAACTACAATTTTTTTTACAACGAAGAAGCCCCTAATTTTTAAAATCATTTTTTTAAACGGTTTAAGAATATACAAATGATTTTTATCGTTGGTGATAATTGATACACCCTATATATAAATATAGATGGTGAGCCAAAAATTCAACAATTCTTTCTCTAAAACATGATATTTTAAACGTATATAACTCTTATGTCTTATTTCTGGTAATCCTTAGTATGGCCAGCTTTCCTAGAAATTCGACCAGTGTGCGCCGGGTGAAAGATCGCCTGCCAATATCCAGCTATAATCCAGTCAAAATACACATTTCAATTTACAATAATTCGCATAGAGCTGAATTTTGGTACAGGTCTTAAAAACACTATTATAAATAAAATATCAAAAATCCCCACCGATCTCACGTCTGCTAAAAAATGTATTCAAGGTCAAAGTCAAAATTATTTTTAAATTTTTTTTGTAATTCGGTTTTATTGGACAATATGCTAATAATTAAAAAATAGCATGGTAACGGTAATGATTAATAATAATTATTGTTGATTTCAGAAAAATTTTAGTCTGACTGATAATGTCCAAATCCTTCAACAGTACTGTCTTCTTCACCTTCTTCCTCGCTCTCTTCGTCCTCTTCTTGCTGGATATCTGTAGATTGTTCCAAGAAGAAAGAGTCCCGTTTGTGATGATGACTTGTAGAGAAGCGTCAATTTCTTTAAATACTTCTGTACAATCGATTAAATCATTACGGTTTCAAACAGTTTAATTTCTTCCTGCTCCTCTTCTGCGGACATGCCCATTAATTTCTTCCTTTATATATAATTATATCGATCCGCATTAAACCTTTTCCTGTTGTTTTAACATCCTAGGGCATACAGATAGTCACGGCAGGTAGCTATAGTTTGCCTCCGTGGCGACGCTGGGTGTTTTCTCCGAAATGTGAGGTCACCTAGCCGAAGCCACAAATGAGCTTACTGGCTCCTGTTTGTGGCTTCTGTACATTGTTTTTTTTTCCTTTCGCAGGTTACACCCGTTTATGTGTATATGTATGTATATATGTACCGATGCCAATTAAGGTGTATGAGTATGCATATGTATACATATTGCCTGAGGAAGCCAAGAAGCAAATTTAAATACTGTTGTTTTACCCCTTTTGAAAATCGCTGATGTACTATCGCAGCCAGTTATTGCATGTAATAATAAGATATGATCTAGACATTTTGGATATGTAGATAAGCTTTTCGATGAATACATTTTTGGTTGTACATGAGCCTTCCCAAGTTTCAAAAAATAAATAATACTATCAATTGGAGTTCGTGCAGTCAGTATGTATTAATAAATCAACATCTTCACCAACAACGATAGTTGTAATTGTGGTATTGCATTGTTCTACTGCTGTTTCAATGATAAGGACATCGGCGTTATTATCAGCTTGTTTCACTGCAGCTTTAATATTTTTCTTATAATCACTGTAACCATCAAATACTATAGTCATTCTATAACCAAAATGACGATATACTTACTGAACGTATTTATCACAAATAACGTTAAATGTTTCTCCTCTATCCCACACAACGTGGTGCAATAGTTATAAATAAATAAATAGCCATATATTTCCAACAGGCCCAAAGGCCCAATTACAGGAAATTCAAATAAGTATATAGGTATATGACAAGAGGAAGTAAAAACCTACAAATGCTAACTAATCACACTAGCACATAACAAGTTACGATAATAATAACAGCAAATCACAACGTTAATGGATGTATATATGTAAATATAAAAAGGGAAACATATATAATAGACATTGGTATACATAAAACTAATAAACTAAAGGCAGTAACCAGACGCCTCTCGCTGGTACCTCAAAACAGTTGGTAAGCTGTGAAAGTTTATGTCGCAAAAAACGGAAATGCGATTAAAATTGTGGAACATTTTGTAAATGGGACTTTGGGATATGATATTTCACCTCGCAAATTCAAGCGAAAAAGTAGGTTGATGTCTGGCACCACTGCGGGGTACGTGAAATGATAGGCGTTCCAACAGAAATGGACAGTCGATTTTAGAGGAAAGAAGCTTATGGGGAAATGATAGTGACTGAGAGTCGCGACGAACCGCCAAAGGCAACTCTACAAACCTCGACAGGATAAGATCATGGTTCAGACCTCGCTGAGGATAAGAGCCATCTTCCCTGAACATTAAATATTTTAGGAAGCGCCTCTGAACTGACTCGACTGAGTAAGCGTGGTAGTTGTATATAGGGAACCAAACAAGGGAACCGTAGTCCAACTTTGATCTCTCGAAGGAGTAATACAAGAGCTTAAGGGTGGATACGTTTGAAAAGTGTTATCCTCCATCGATGATGTAGGTAGCATTTGTATCGATAATTTCAATGTTTACTGATTGAAAGCAACTGTAGATGGCGGACTTCTGTGTTTTACGCATTCCAATTGCACCAAAGAGTGATAATGGGTAGGGGCTAACTCATATTCGAAGAATTTTTCAATTTCATCCTCAAATGCATTAGTAATACTCATGCGTTGAAATATTAATACAGGACCTTTTCATCATGAATTTTTATGGTGCTACTCATGGTTAAAAGGGGAAAAAAATGTCAGCAAGTTTTAATTTAATATTATTTAAATCTTGTCCTGCCATTTTAGTCATAGAAGCCAATCACACTTCACGAGCATTATGACAATTAATTCTATTATCACCGACGACTCCACTAGCAATGGAAATGATTTGTTTAATGTCAGGAAAAGGATCATGTGATAATTACCAATCAAAAAGTGTTTTGACGTCTTCAATATCTCTCTACACTTGTGAATCACTTGCATCTACATGCTGATCTGTTGTATCCATTACCGAGATTTACACATATATTGACTATAAATTGAACGTCCGATAATGCATATAAGCCGCGTAGGAGCCCATATTATTATTATTTTTAAACTTTTGAAATAGCGATAGCTCCATAATTAAAAACATACTTTTGACCTTTGACCTTGAATATATTTTTTAGCACACTTGGGATCGGTGGGGATTTTTGATATTTTATTTGTAATAGTGTACTTATGACCTGTACCAATTTTTAGCTCTATGCGAATTATTGCAAACTTACCACGTTTTTTTTTTGACTGGATTACTAGTTTTCGCGCGGGAAAGGAGGCATACCGTTGACGTGCGCCGCCGCCGCGGAGAGTGAATCTTCTTATCGTATAGTTAATGTTTAGTGACAGGGGCTTAATTTTGACATTCCCTCTATTTTTTAAAGGGAACACCCTGTATATTACTATATTTTTTGACTCTCTAGAGAAACCTAAACATGTTTCGTCTATAATATCATTAATATCCTGTACCTATCTTTAGCACGAGATCAAAGAAAACGGTTTGCATATTCCCATCTTAGGTTTTCATAAGCTATCGAATGACAGTTTGACAGTAACTTTAAATTTAACCGGAGGTTTAAAAGTTCCGGTTAATTTTATCCGCGCGTTAAATTCGAAGTTACTCTCATTCGATAGCTTATGAAAAGCTAAGATAGGAATGTGTAAACCATTTTCTTTGATCTCGTGCAGTTTAGATTTTAGAGCCTGCCAAAGTGTCAAAATGCCCGACTTTCAACTGTCAATATTTCGTAAACAGCTAGGTAAAGGTTTAGGTATAGGTATAGGATATTATACATAAATATGTTTAGATTTCTCTAGCGAGTACAAAAATTTAGTTATATACAGGGTGTTCCATTTAAAAAACAGTTCATCCATGCCGTGGTTCAAATGGTTTTTTGGTTCAATTTTTGAATTTAGCAGAAATATACATTGGGGGTATTTTGGTTTGTATTAAAATACGGGGAAGGTCAAAAATCAGCATCTGTTCAGTTCTCGTTGGAACACCCTGTACTGGAATGATAGTTGTTCTTATAAAGTTCCTTTGGCGTGCCACGTATCCAAGTGTTGTCTAATAATATGCATCTACAGCCCTTATAGGGTCAAATGTGTCTCGCGACATTATATAATTTTTCAATTAAATCACTTAAGGCTTTATAGTTGTTTTATAAATTTTTATGCAATTTTGTGTTGCGAAGAGTGTATGTTTTTGGTGCACCAATTACTGATGTTAAACGTTAAATATTTTCTAAACATATAAATATGACACCCCCTAGAGATTTTAAATAAGTTTAATATAGAATAACTTGCACCCTTTCTTTTAGGATTCAGCTCATTTTATGCCGAACCGAGTGCAATGTTGACTAATTTTATATTATTACTCTAAGAGGATTAAGAAAAGGACAATCTTAACACTTTTGTGCCCAATGCTAAGGCAATGAACTCCTTAAAAGTTCAAGGTATATTGTCACAAAGACAGGGCGGAGAAGGCATAGTAGGAAAAGTCTCTCTCATTCATTTACTACTAATATATTTGTCAAATTGGAAGAAACTTATTAACATGTTTGTCAAAATTTTATCAGTTGCCCTTACCAACAGGTGTATGCATTACAGCAGATTGGATGGAATTACACAATCTGATTAGATGGGTCAGTAACTTTAACATCCCCCGTGAGATGATTAGCCAAGAAAACCTGCCTCTTGGCTTTAAAGAACACTGTCTCAGAAGCTTTTGACCAAAATTTGACAAATGGAGCAAAATTATTTAACTATAGCCTTAAGATCATGTGTAACTTGTTCCCTTTGCCATTCAAAAGGATTAGGAATTGATTTTACCACCAGCATGACATTGACGTCCGACCGCTTTTTCGAATATAAAAAAGCATGCGTGTATCGTTTTCGATGGGCCACACTGTATATAAGATATCTTTGTGTTCAATGATTTGTTTAAAAAATAGTAATTAGCCTAAGTACGATAACTGTTACTTTTATGATAGTTTTGCTATATATTATCAGTTCTCAACCGGCCAAAAATTAGATTAGAATGGTTAGATGTTTTGGTATACACTATACCGACTAATTAAGGATGTAGATCAATAATTGTTTATGTGTGCCTAATAATATAGCTTTAAGAATGTAGAGCCATTTTTAAAAAATTGTGGTGTTCACCTGAAAGCTAACACATCTTTTAAAAGTAGGTCCACAACATAAAATGAGCATTGGCTTCCCGGAAATTTAGTTTGACAAAAACTAACTACTTTAATTCAAGTAGATTTATTTTTAATTAAGTTGGAGTGAGTTATGAGTTCAAACGCGGATGTAATAAAGATTGTGGAACTTTTATTAGCCAAACATATTTTACACTATACCCGTATTCAAAGCACCAGGTCTAAAGTTTATTTTAGTAGTGTGAGTACAGGGTAGTTGGAAAAATTCGTTTATTTAATTAATCCTGAATAATCAAAAATAAAATTGATTATTAAGATCCTTTGAAGAACAGCTTTATTGATGGATGCCTCATAAGCTCCCCTTTAGATCCGCCTCTTATTTAAGCATTAATTTCATCCTGAACATGGACATTTCCTTTCTGTTGTAGATGCCTATATGGAATTATTTTTTATAAATAGTAGCGTACAAAGTTCCATAAACACTATATAATAAACCCCTTGCTTGCCTACGGGTAGTTGTATTTCTTATATGAAACAGTTTATACAGCTCCCATTCACGGAAAATTTCGAAAGTTTTTAAAAAATATTGGCAATTCTGTCTTCAAAGAAAAAAAATGGATGCGTCGATATTAAAAAAAATAGAGGCTCCAGCTGATGATTGAATATCCTGTCAATTCTCGTAGATAATAGTCTCCCAGGAAAATCTTCATGCAAAACTTAAGTTATTTGATCAGTGTTTTGCTAGGAAATTTGGTTAGTAGTAGCGGGTAGGTACTCCTACACGATCCCGGTGGAAGATAGATCTACTTCAGGGATGCGACCCTACCTACGCAAGCCATGGATTATCTCCCAAGACCATACGGGGAAATCCTTTGTCCTATCCAGTATCCTATCCGAACCTATAAATTTCCGTAACACACCATCCTACACCATCTTCCAACACGTCTTTAGCCAGCGAGGAAGATTAAGGTTAAAAACCTCTCAAACATGGTAAATTTTAAAAAGACCGGAGACATACCTCAGGTGGGTAGTGACAAATCCCACACCTTGGAAAATGTCTACCTGGAGGATTCTGAGGGAGGCAAAAATTCACTAACCTCTAAAATTGCCAAAACAAACCATCATAGAAAACAACCGCTATATTTGACAACACACAACGCGAGAACATTATCAATTGATAGAACTAGAAGAAGAACTTAAAAACATTAAATGGGAGGTAGCCCTATTACCTCCCATTTAATGTTTTTAAGTTCTTCTTCTAGTTCTATCAATTGATAATGTGTGAAGTTCGACGAATAGGTGAAAATCAACTCACCCTAAACTCCGGAAATGTTCTCTTTTTTTCGTAGGAGACGAAAAAGCTATAAGAGGAGTTGGATTTTTAGTTCACAAAAAATACGTCAAACAAATGGTAGACGTCAAAAAAATAAGTCCCGAGCCAGAATACAAAATATTTAATACAAATATTCCAGACCTACGCCCCAACAAGTGACTACTCAGAAAAAGAGGTTGAAAACTACTACGAAGATATATCAACTGTCCTACAGGAAGGAAAAACACGCTTAACTTTATTAATTGGTGACTTCAGTGCCAAAATTGGAAGTAAAATGGATGAAGCCGAAACAGCCATAGGACAACATGGTTTAGGAGAAAGAAACGAAAGAGGAACTGCATTAATAGAATTTCTACATCATAATAATATTTATGTGATGAACACCTTCTTTCAAAAGAATAACAACAAAAAATGGACATGGATAAGCCCAGATGGTAAAACCAAAAATGCCATAGACTTCGTATGCAGCAACAGGAGGGATATTGTCAGTGACGCAGATGTACTAAAAAGATTCTCGGCAGGAAGCGGTCATCGAATCGTAAGAGTAAGACTGAAAATAAATATAATGAAGGAAAGAACTAACATGATCTTAAATAAGAATTACAAGAAACTGAATAGGTCCCTAAAGATAAACAATCACATGACAGTGGACAAAATATACGAAAATATTACACCGAGTGTTAATGCAGCAATTGGAAATAACTGCCAAAGTCAAAACAAGGAGCAAAAACTAAATCAAAGAACAAAGACACTAATGAAACAGAGAAGAGAAATGACAGATAAAAGTACTGCAGAGCACAGAAATATCGACAAAGAAATTACCAAGGAAATGAGGAAACATAAAACAGAAAAAACTTAGAAAACGTTGAAAACATAATAGAAGAAAACAGAAGCCTGAAAGTTCTAAGAAAGAAAAACGTGATGTGGAAGAAGGACTGACATGATAAATAAAATTAAAAACAAAAATGGGGACATAATGACGAACAAAAGAGTCATGTCATAATAACAACTATCGAAAATTTTTACAAACAATTATACTCACACCAAACAAGGAGTTAAACATCAATATCCCTAAAGTGCTAAACCAGGGATCGGAAGACATTCCTGAGATAGATGAAGCAGAAATCATGGCAGCTTTAAAGGGCATGAAAAATAATAAAGCACCAGGCGAAGACGGTCTAGTAATAGAGAGCATAAAAAATGGTGGGCAAAACATTATTAAAGCCCTGAAGATCCTATTCAACAAATGTCTACTCGAAGGGATAACACCATCTCAGTCGGAAAACGCACAAATTATTATCCTGCATAAAAAGTACAGATCTTGAAAATTATAGACCGATCAGCCTATTAAGTCACATCTACAAATTGTACAAGAAGATTTTAACCACACGTTTAGCAAACAAACTGAAGTTTTTCCTTGCAAAAGGACAAGCAGGATTTAGAACAAGATATGGAACAAACGACCACCTTCTAACTATAAAAACTCTTATCGAAAAGTGCATAAAATACAATAAGCCGCTTATGCTGATTTTCGTAGATTTTAAAAAGGCATTCGACACAATAG